>PVJH01011806.1:0-67145 GCA_004026705.1 Nesogale talazaci | reverse complement strand
TGTTGCGCATAGGGCAGCTGTGAGTTGGGGCTGACTTGGTGGCACTTAACAACAATTGGTTCTGACTCATAGAGAGACACCTAAATACAACAAAATAAAACACTACCTGCTATTGAGTATCTTCTTCTTTTTCTTTTGAATTTGATGACGACTTACAGAGTCCATGTTTTACAATTCAACAATTCATACACGTACAGTGAACTGTTATTCAGTCATGAAGAGAAATAACATTCTGATAAATGCTACGATGTAGATGATATTTGAAAAAATTATGCTGAGTGAATGAAAGCAATTACATAAGGACACGTGTTATATGATTCAATGTGTATGTCCAGAATAAAGTAAAGTTGGGGACAGAAAGTAGACTAGGGGTTTCTTACAGGATAAGAGGGGATGCATGGATAAAAGTTGTTTCTTAGGTTATGAGTGATACACAATTTAGAAATCCATGGTTGTACAACAATGTGAGTATAATTTATGTCACTAAAAGTTATACTTCAAAAGAAGAGGGGAAAGATAGAAAAGGCCAAAGTGTTTGTCAGAAGAGACTCTGAAACTTGCTTTTAATTGTAGAGTAGTTAAAGCAAATGGAAGAAAGAATGAAGTCAAGGAACTGAATAGAAAAATTCAAAATAGCAGCTCAAAAAGGCAAAGTCAAATGATATAAGAAATGCACAAGGACCTAGAATTACAAAATGAAAGGGAAGGAAGAGCGCTCTCAGCATATCCTAAATTGAAAGAACTCGGGGAAATATTCAAGTCTCGAGTTGCAATTTTGAAAAATTCTCGGAAAAAATATTGAATTATGCATGGAGCATCAAGAAAAGGTGGAGAGAATACAGAGTCACTGTACCAAAAAGAACTAGTGTACACTTCACCTTTTCAGGAGGCAACATGAGCAAGAATATGGTGCTGAAGGAAGAAGTTCAAACTTCAGTGAATGCAATAGCCAAAAACAAGCCCCCAGGAATTGATAGAATACCCAATTGAAATGATTCCAAAAGTTGAAGAAGCACTGGAAGCACTCATTGGTCTATGCCAGGAAATGTGGAAGACAACTATTTGGCCATCTGACTTAAAGAGGTCCATATCTGTGCCTATTCCAAAGAAAGGTGACTCAATATAATGTGCAAACAACAGAATGATATCACCAATATACCACACAAACAAAATTCTGCTTAAGATCATCCAACAATGGTTGCAGCATTACACTGATAGGAAAATGCTCAAAGTTCAGGAGGGATTCAGAAGAGGACGTGGTACAAGGCATGTCATTGGTAATGCCAAACAGAGCTTGATTTAAAGACGAGAATATCAGAACAATGTTACTTGTGTTTCATTGACTATGCAAAGGCATTTGACTGTGTGGACCCTAATGAACTGTGGTTAATATTGCAAAGAATGGAAATTCTATAACACTTCGTTGTGCTTTTTCAGATTTTGTACATGGATCAAGAAGCAGTTGTGTGAACAGAACATGGTTTAAATCAGGAAAGGGATATGACAAGGTTGCACCACACACGTGCAATCTGTTTGCTAAGCAAATCATCAGAGAAGCTGGATTATATGAAGAAGAATGTGGCACCAGGATTGGAGAAAGGCTTAGTGACAACCTGCAGTGTGCAGATGACACAACCGTGCTTGCAGAAAAGTGAGGAGGACTTGAAGCACGTACTGATCAAAATCAAGGATGGTAACCTTCAGTATAGTTTCCCACACAGTGTAAGGAAGACCCAAATCCTCACAAGAGGACCAGTTAGTAGCTTCCTGATAAATGTAGCAAAGGTCTAAGTCTGGAGGTTCTCAGGAACCTGTTAACGATGGGCAAAACAGCTTATATTTGAAATATGTCAGTGACATAGCTTTGAGCATCACAGCAACAACCAATGCACCATAATACAACAAACTGACAAACCAGTGGTGTGCCATCTAGCCAGTGATTCATTGGGTTCACTAGCTGATTTACAGAAGCAGAATTCCAGACCTTTCTTCCTATTCTATCTCCATCTGAAAGCTCTGCTGCCATCTGTTCAGCATAACAGCAGCATGTTAGTCTCCACTGATGGCTGGTGGTAGCAAAGCATGAGGTGCATTTGATGGGAACAAGCGGGATCACTTACACACGGAAGGCAAGAATTCTGCCACTGCATCACCAATGCCTCAAATTCTGTTCTGACTCATAACCACCCTATGCCCCACAGAACACAACACTGCCTGGTCCCTTGCCACTCTAAAAATTGTGCCTGTACTTGATGCCATTGTTGCAGCCACTACGTCAATCCATCTCTTTAAGGGCCTTTCTCTTTTTTCTGTCCCTCTACCAAGTTTGATGTGCTTCTCCAGGGATGGGTCTCTGGTGGCAACATTTCCAAAGTATGTGAGATGAAATCGTGCCAACTTTGCCGCTAGGAAGCACTCTGGAAGTACTTCTTCCAAGACAGACTTGTTTGTCCTTTTGGAACTCCAGGGTAATTTCAATATTTGCCAACATCTTACTTCAAATGCATCAATTCTTCTTTGATCTTCCTTATTCAATGTCCAACTTTTGCATGCGTATGTGGCAATTAAAAATACCCTGGTTTCAGTCCGGCCCGCTTTAGTCCTCAAGGTAATATCCTAACTTTTGGACACTTTCAAGAGGTCTTATATAGCAACTTTACCCAATACCATGCGAAATTTGATCTCTTAACTGCTGAATTAAAACAAGAAAAAATCATGACAACGTCAATCTTTTCTCCATTTATCCCTAATCTTTATCAGCCAGTGCTTGAAGTTCTCCTCACTTGCAGTCAGCAAGGTTGTGTCATCTGCATGTCACTGGTTGTTAATATGTCAAGACACCAGGCTAAACTGGGACTTACTGACATCAGTTGTGTCTGTAAGTAGGAGCCATGGTGGCATAGGTGTCACACACAGGACGGTTACTCACAAAATTAGTTCAAAACCACCAGCCACTCTGTGGAGAAGAGTCAAGGCTGTCTACTAAAGAGTTTTGGTCTCAGAAACCCGCATGGGGCTGTTCTACTTTGTCCTCGAGGATCCCTATGAGTCGGAATCAACTTGATGGCTGTGCATGAGACCAGAACACCTGTCTAAAGTTTGATTTACTGATAGGAGCTTAGCCTATATATGTCTTCAAGAATAACCAGTTCAGTTAAAAACGTGATTAAATATTTCTTTGAACTGAGTCCAAATATATGAATTAGTAGCCCTGTAATGGTTGTGCATTACAATTGACTTGGAAGCAGTGGGTGTTCTCTTTCTTTGTTTGTTTGGTTGGTTAGAACATACCAAAAAGTATACACCAACTCAACACTTTCACCAGTGACAGTGCCTACATATCTCAAATTATGAAGCCTCATTTTCTGAGGTTATTTCTCCCCCAGGAACATAAGCACACTGACTTTTAGGTTCATATCTAATCTCTTCAGTTGCTGTCATTAATTTGATCCCCTATAGATATTTCTCAAAACAACATAATGCTCAAGGTAAGCACGTTTTCCCACTTGTTTAGCTGAACCACTGCAAGAATATTTCCAGGGATATTTTTGGTTTGTTATTTAAAGATTAACACCGACAAAAGTTTCAGGGGTTCATCCAGCACCAATAGCTCCAGAATGCCTGTGGAATGACACCATTTTCGATAAGTATATGCTTCTGCAGAATATTATCCTTATTAATTACATTTTCTCGAAACAACACGAATCACCCACACCACCTTCACTCCTTCCAAATAAAAGAAAATTTTCAGTTGCTCAAGCATGCTTGTTTTTTTTATTTTAGAGCATTTTAAAACTTGGATTTTACTTCATTTGCTTCCCTTAGTAATTAAAGTATAGCAATAATAAGGTTGATGCCTTTTCTTGACGATGAAGGGGTCAAGCTCTCCATCTCATATTCATCAGACTGAGATGTGAAACAGCAGCAAATGGGAGAAACCCATCTGTCTTTATTAAGACTTGACACCCAGGGCGCATAGAAGAGAGAAGAGCTCATTCAGTAAGTGGCAAAGCCACAGAAAATGTACTGCGCTCTCAGCAAGAAAATATAATCCACTCAAGGAAAGCTGTATCAGGAGGATTTCCAGAGGAGGAGCTTTTCAGTGCTATTCCCACTAACTTGCCGCCATCGAGTCAATTCTGATTCACAGCAAACCTATAGAGGAGTGCCAAACTGCTCCAAAGGATTGTAGAAATCCACTCCTAACTGGAGCAGATTCAATTTTCTTCCTGAGTGTGCGGTTCGTGGGTTGGAACTCCTGGCCCTGGGTCTAACGGTCCACTGCTCCAACAAATCTCCTTTCGGTGATAGCAGAGTGGATGGATTTTTTTCCTCCAAACCATTGTTTATTGTGAATATTGCTTTTTCCTCTTCCAAGACTCCTCCTTTCCTTGATCAATAAGTCCCTTTTCTATAATTTAAGGCCAGAAGCAAACCCCAGTTCTACCTTAATTTCAATCGGAACTATTTTTCTCTCCCGAAGGGTGGTGGTGTCGCGGGTTAAGCTGTTTCTCAGGAGAGAACAGGATTTTTCTAGTTTGATAAAGAGTACAGTTTTATCTGGCATAGAAATCACAGGGACAGTGTTATCTCTTCCTATAAGGTCGCAATGTGTCAGAATTGACTTGATCGCCATGAGTTTGCTTTGGTTTGGATGTCATAGTTTCTATTGGGCCAAATAAAGCCTTCGAGCAATTCAACAGTACTTTTATACGCTAATTGTTCTGCTTACTGGTTTGTTTGCCCATTAAATCGTTTGTTCCTTGAGGGTTGCATGACTCAAAATCGACTTGAAGACAGTGGATTTGGGGTTTTTTTTTGTTTTGTTTTGTGAATACAGACTGCAGCTTAGACACCCATGAAATACCCTTTAGTACCTGCCAGAAATTTATTCACATGACAAATGTTCGATAAAGGCAAATAAAGCCTTTTTTCTGATCTAAATCCTATTATCTAAGGTGAAAATCTTCATTGTACAAAAATCTGGAAAGCAGCTAAGTAGTTTAATTTTATAAAAAACTTAAAATATTTATCAAAATAATATGTTCAGAGAGTATAACTCCTAAAATAGAATACAAAATAGCTTAAGTTGAAAAGTAAACAAATTCTACTCCACTGTGTCACATTCCGAGAAAGCCTAAGGAATAAGCATTGCAAGACCACCAGCTTCTTTGCAAGAAAAAAGATCAAGTTGTCCACTCCCATTAAAATTTAAAGTCTCTAAATAAAAGCATGTGCATATGAAAATATGCTTATATATGAGGATGGGAAAATAGATCTATATGCATATATTTATAGTTTGAATATTAAGGTAGCAGATGGACATTAGACCTCCACTCAAGTTCCCCCTTAATACAAGAATATTTTGTTCTATCAAACGGGCAATCCATGATGCTCACTTCCTGACACAATAGCTAAGACAAATGTGTGCAAAAGCAAATGTGGTGAAGAAACTTGATAGTGCCCAGCTATCAAAAGAGATAGAATCAAGAGTCTTAAAGGCTTGAAGATATTAAAAGCAGCCATCTATCTCAGAAGCAACAAAGCCCACATGGAAGAAGCACACAAGCTTATGTGATCATGAGGTGTCGAGGGGATCAACTATCAGGCAGCAAAAACAAAAGATCATATCACTGTGTGCTCACCTTCTTGATGCGGCTGTTGAATACAACTGAGTGTACAAGCAAATGTGGTGAAGAAAGTTGATGGTGTCTGGCTATCAAAAAATATAGCATCTGGAGATTAGGTGTGAAGATAAACATGCAGCCATCTAGCTCAGAAGTAACAAAGCCCACATGGAAGAAGCACACCAGCCTGTGTTGATCTTGAAGTGTCAAAGGGATCAGTCATCAAGAACCAAAAAAAAAATCATATCATTGTGAATGAGGGATAGTACAGATTGGGGACCGAAAGCCCATTTGAAGGCAAATGGACATTTTCTTACAGAAGGGTTGTGGGGAGGAGGAGAGTCAGTCAAGGTTCAGTGTAGCAACAATGAAACAAACCTTCCTCTAATTCTTAAATGCCCCCTCCCGCCACTATCATGATCCCAATTCTACCTTACAAATCCACAAAGACTAGAGGATGTACAATGGTACAGATATGAATTGGAAGCACAGGGAATCCAGGGCAAGTGGTGAGAGTGGAGATACTGGGAGGGTAGAGGGAAGGTGGGAGAGAAAGGGGAAACTAATTACGAGGATCTACATATAACATCTTCTCTGAGAGACAGAAAACAGAAAACTGGGTGAAGGGAGATGTTTGACAGTGTAAGATATGACAAAATAATAATAATTTATAAATTATCAAGGGTTCATAAGGGAGGAATGAGTGGGGAGGGATGGGAAAAGTGAGGAATTGATACCATGGGTTCAATAGTGACCAATGTTTTGAGAATGATGATAGCAACAAATGGATGATCACAATGATCACAATGGATTGTGATAAGAGTTGTAAGAGCCCCCAATAAAATGATTTAAAAACTTTGTTTAAGTTTCAGCAACCCTATCACAGGGTCACTATGAATCAGAATTTACCCAATGACCATGGGATACCACATTTCGGATGTCTATGCTCACAACAAATATAAATGGAAAATAAATGAGCCAAATAGGGCTAGTTGCTCCCCCCACCCCCATTACTTTCTCTAGCATTTACCTTTAATATAGATGGATTATCATTGTGAATTCTTTGTCTTTCTCAAATGCATATAAATGTAACTTCAAGTAATTCTCCTATACTTCCTGCTTTTCCCAGAAGGAGAGTAGCATAAACTCAGATGGGCCAAATATATATCTTGGTCAGAAGGATTAGAAAAATTAATTATCTCTAAGTCATCGATATCATGATTTATCCCCATAGCTACTATGTTAGTCCGGGCAGACTAGAGGGACAAATTTCATAGACACACGTATGGATATAAGGAAAGGGTTTATATACAAAAGGAATGAGACACTGAGAAGGCATCCCAATCCAGTCCAGTGCAAAGTCATAAGTCCGATATTAACCCATATGCCCGAAATCAGTCTATAAAGTCTCCTTTCGACTCACGAAGTCACAGGTTAGTGGGTGCAGAATCCTGGCGCTGGCAGGGGTCTCCCCATGGCTCCTCGCTTCCAGGGTCCATCAACAGCATGCCGCTCCAGCTTCAGAGGTCTGGCTCCATCAGGGCAAAGCCATGTGGTCTCTCTGCCGGCTCCTCCAGCTTCTTCTCAGACGCTGCCATCTTGTCTTTTTGTGATTCATAGTCATGAGACTAACTACCAACTACTGGGGAAAATAGCTTCTCATCTTCACAAGGGAAATATCGCAAGATTTCCCAGAAGTCTCAGGGGAAAGCCATGCCCACAAAGAGGCCTCATTGGTAACTCAATGGCTATCTCCAGATTAACAGGCTAGACTCCACCCCTACATTTCAATCATAAAATTAACATAAGCAGCTGTCTTCCACAGCTACATAAAAGCTAGAATTTCTTTCTGTTTTTGCGATCTTTCTACTAGATTGCCTGTGATGCATCATATTCAAATCAAACTGACTCAATAATTAAACTTTTCTTTCTCTCCTCTTTTTTTAAATTTATGTAATTATAACTTTCCCCAGCACTATCCTCCAGGGTAAAGTAGAGGGAACGATTGAACTGTTTCCTCTTGCACATTTCTTTGCCGAGCTCTACTGAATGGAAACCTGATGGTGTTAGGAGTTGCTCATTGAGCTGTAAAAGAGAAGGCCAGTGGTTCAATGCCCCAACTATGCCTATGAAGAACAATGAGGCTTCATTAGTCCTGTAAAGAGGGTTAGTCTTGGAATCTGACATGACCAATCCTACTCTATCCTGTAGGATCACTATAAGTCAGCATTGATTTGATAGCAGTGTTTGACTTTTTACTTAGGACATTACATACACCATTCCTTCTTCCTCTCTCCCATTCATCTTCCATAAAATCGTGTAATTATTTTGGGTTTTATATCAATTACCTCGAGTTTTAAGTACTACAGAACTTTAATGACAATTCTTTTTTAAAGAAAATAATTTTCTTGAGGGCATTTAAAACTCTTAATAACATTCCATACACCAATTGTGTAATGCATATTTATTCATATGTTGTCATCATCATTTCCAAAACATTTTCTTTTAAGCCCTTTGGTATAAGCTCTTATTTTCCCCTCCTTCCTACACCCTCGCACCCTTAAGAATCCTTGATCAATTATATATTGTTATTATTTCATATCTTACACTCTCCATTGTCTCCCTTCACCCACATTTCTGTTATTCATCCCCTTCGGGGTGGGGGCTATATATCCAATCTTGTGATGGGTTCCCTCTTTCTCCCCCTTCCCCCTTCCCTCTTGATATTGCTCCTTCCACTACTGTTCCTGAGGGGTTTATCTGAATGGCAGGTTCTTTCAACTCTTCTCTTCCTTTCACCACTCAATATTTGTCATCCATATTTTTGGTTACATTCTTTCTATAACCAGGGTCACATCTTCCGTGCTTTGTCCATAGGTTAATTGGAAAGTTAAAACTAGTCACTAGTACTAGTCACTACTATGACTATGTAACTAGTGCTTCCTTTAGGTACAATAAATATATTATATATATCCTTTCTTCTACATTTGTTTTCCTCTTTGGGGTTTCTCGTAACTTTTTTTAAAACCTGCCTTGCACCATTTGTCTGTATCATAGATCCTCAGTTTTTATTTCTCAAACTCTTCATCAAAACAGGCCATCAGCATCAGGTGCCATCAAGTCAGTTCTAACTTTGCATGACACAGTGAACCGGGGCCCCGCCCTGAGCCACCCACGCAATTGTTGCTTTGTTTGAGCTCATTGCTGCAGCCACTATGTGAATCCTAAGAGGCAGTCTATCTTAAACTACCTTTCTTTGTGGCAATTTCCTTCCTGACGCCCCCCAACCTCACACTTTCGGGGCAGTAATCTGGGACTTTATTGCTTTCTGTTTTCAATCTGCTTATTGCAAGTATATATTTCAAGCATCTCTTTCTTGTCCTGTTTCTTGCTTTGCTGGACTAGATCCTTAATTTCTTTTAAATTAATTGTTGCAGATAAATTTCAGGGTTCATTTCATGTCTGAAAATACTTTTATTTTATCCTTATGGTTCACTGAGAGTTAAGCTATGACATGTGATCAGGGGGAAAATTTTTTCTTCAAAACTTTGAGGTCATCACTTCAACATTGTCTCATCAACAAGATTACTAAGTAGTTCTATGCCAATATAATTTTCGTTTTTTGAAACTGGTCTGTTCCTTTCTCTGAAATGCCACAAAAATACTCTGAAAATCTACCTTACATGATGTATTTGATATTTTTCCCTCATTGAATTCTTATTCTTCAAATGCTGCAGGTCTGGCATTTATCCTTCTATGTAATTTCTATTCTTTTAGTCCTTTTTCTATTTTTTTTGTATTTCTTCAAATGTATATCCAAACTCTTGAATTTTATCTCAAATATGCATATATTTTTATTTCCCAAAGATCTTTCTTTTCTTCACTATTAATTCCAGACACTTTATTCCTATTATAAGAATGCAACATGTCCTTGAATTGAAGGATGTCAATTGCAGTGTTTGTTTGTTTGTTTTTTTGCTTCTCGTCTCTTTCTCCCCCTCAGAGGTCTTTTCATTCTGTTTGCTTATCATCCTCATTCATGTTGGAAGTTTTCTTCAGATATGTGGGTATCAGTAATTTTCTGTTCACATATTAGAAGATAGGAGGGATCTTCTAATTTTCAAATATACATGACTTCTTTCTTTAATCTCTGAATGTCTTTAAGGAACAAGTTTGCACATTTTTAGAGATTATGAAAGAGTTAAGTGGATATTAGACAAGACAAAGAAGGTAATGGAAGGACCCAATCTTCCTTCTTTGAGCCTGACATCTCACTCATCCTCCTTGTCAAGGCTAACATTTCTTCAGGGAAAGCTTACAGTTTCTTTCTCTGAATCACTCTTCAGCAAATACTTTTTTTGCAAATATTTATACTGAAAATGAGTTATTCCCAAAGACGATGGACCTAAACCTTTTGAACCCATAAACCAATACCACAAGTTTCTTTATATGTCTAGGACGCCTTCATAATTGTGCACTACCCCGAATGTGGTTTGCTATAGATGTGGGTATATATGCAAAAGTGTATACACATATGCCAACAAATACATCTATGTATGTATGTGCTTTTACACACAAGGAATTTATAGAGTTCTAGATATAAGCATGTACATAGGTGAATATATAGATAACGATGCAAAAATAGATCTATGTGCATACACTTATAAGGTTTGTATTAAAACAGAAGGTGGGCATTGGACCTCCATTCAAGTACTTTCTCAATGCAAGGACACTTTGTTCTATTAAATTGGCATTCCATGATGCTCACCTTCCCAACACAATCACTGAAGACAAATGTGTGCATAAGGAAAAGTGGTGAAGTAAGCTGATGGTGCCCGGCTATCAAAAGATATAGCATCTGGGGTCTTCAAGGATTGAAGGTAAAAAAGGAGCCAGCTAGCTCAGAAGCAACAAAGCCCACATGGAAGAAGCACAACAGCCTATGTGACCACGAAGTGTCAAAGGGACCAGGCATCAAAGGACTTAAAATTTTATCATTATAAATGAGGGGGAGTACAGACTGGGGACTGTGTACAGTGTAGCAACAATGAAATATGCAACTTTCCTCTACTTCTTAAATGCTTCCTCCCACCCCCTATCATGATCCCAATTATACCTTACAAATCCTGCTAGACCAGGGCATGTACACTGGACCAGGAAACGGATAATTCAGGACCAGGGGTGAGAGTGGTAATGCCAGGAGGGTGGAGGCAAGGTGGAGTAAACAGGGGCAATATATTGTAGAACTTATATATGATCTCCTCTCTGGAGTACGGACAAGGGGAAAGTGGGTGAAGGAACACATCGGACAGTGTATGATGACAAAATAATGATAATATGTAAGTTGCTACGGGTTCATGGGGGGGATTGAGGAGAAATATGGGGAGCTGATATTGGGGACCTAGGTAGAAGGAGGACGTTTCAAGAATGATGATGGCAACAAATGTGCAAATGTGGTCTGCATACACTTGACTATGTATTTACTGTGATAGGAGTTGTATGAGCCCCCCATAAAATTATTTAAAAAGAAAAGATTATAGTGAGGGCTCAAGTAAAAATATTTTGGAAATGATAGCAACATATGTACAAATTTGCTTGATACAATTGATGTATGAAATATTATAAAAGCTGTAAGAGCTCCCAATAAAATTACTTTAAAATGCTTATGGAAAAACTGAGTGAAAAAAATAATAGATTTTTTTCTATTAACTTGTTGAAGTCCTGTCTACTCTCTTATCATATCATATCATCCATATCTCCCTATGTAGTCAAAGACCTTACCATTTTGCAAGGTCAGATATATTCTTTAGTACAATAAGTTCATTATGCAATGCCTCTTATCCTGGGGAGGTTGTTAAAATTACATATTCTCAGGCATCAGCCCTTGAAATTCTATTTCAAAAGGTCTGGGATAGGGTCAAATCTCTGTAGCTTGAAAGAGCTCCCATGGAAGGAAAAAACAAAACATTGTCCTAGTTAAGAGCCACTGGCAAAATAGAAAGCAGTTGGCCTAGACCCATTACCTTTTCCTCTTTATTTTAATCATTATTCTTGCTAACACCAAGAGTACATACAAAGTTAGGAGGAGAGTCTTTTTCAAAGAGTAGTTGCTACATAAAGGACAGAACCCAGGTAGCATAATGATTGCATGTTGGGCTACAGATTGCAATGTCAACCCGTCAAAACTTTCTCCTTGGGAGAAAGATGAGAGTTTCTATTCAGAAACCCACAGAGGCACTTCTGCTCTGCACTACAGGGTGTGTAGGAGTTAGAGTCAACTCAATGACAGTGGCTTTTTGTTTGGGTTTATTTTTTGGTTTTTAGTTACTACATAGATAACCAATCCGGATCTTGATGCATCAATAAAAATCTATCAGAAAATCAATCTAAAATTGACATTGATCTGCACTAAATAAACTTCACTTGACCAAAGTCATGAATGTGACCGATAAAAATGGAAGTAGTACTCAGACTGTTTACCAGGAATAATCCAAGTCAGAAGGTACCATACATTCTGAATGCCTAAATCTATACTTTCTTAGGCAATAAATTACATTAAAGTGGACTAGAGCTTAATTGAAGATGCCTTGGTGGCCTAGTGAGTGACATGTTGGGCTGTGACCTGCAAGGTTGCCCATTCAAAGCCACCAGCCACTCTGAGGGAGAAAGATGAGGCTTCCTGTTTTCATAAAGACCTACAATTTTGAAAACACACAGAGGCAGTTTTATTCTGTCCTATAGGGTGGATATGAGTTAGAATTTATTTGATGGCAGTGAGTGAGCTTAGCAGAATGAACCTTAGTGGTACAACAGTTAAGGTACTAGCCTCCTAACCAAATGGTGATGGTTCCTATGCACCAAGGAGCTCAATGAGGGAGAGATTTGGTGGTCTATGCCCACAGAGATGGCTCTGTGGCAGAAGTTAGCAAACTTTTGAGATGGAAGGGCCAATCCTGTCCCTCGCAACAATTTACAAGTTATTTGAGAGCCATGAATAATTTTTACAAACAAAAGAATTCATCATTATCTGAAGAATATACTGTTAGGGGTCTCTAGAGAAAGAAAACCAAGATGATATATATATATATATATATATATATATATATGTGTGTGTGTGTGTGTGTACATATGTGTGTGTATATATATATATATATATATGAAATACCACACCAAAGCAGGTCCTGATGTAACCTCAACTACTAGCAATGCACCGCACAGTGACAATCCACCAGCAGCATAGGGAAGCAAGTCCCAGTGGAATCTCAAACTCTAGTGACGCATGCAGGTGACATAATCCATGAGTTGGCTGGGCCCACAGGTAGCACAGCACACAGTTGAGGCAAAAGGCTAACTCAGGCAACATCACATGGCCCATCACCAGGGAGAAAAGAGAGAAGGAGGTCAGTCTCTGAAAGCCATTTATCTCAGCCATCCTCCAATCAAACTGTAACTTGATAGACTAAATTCCATTCACATATTGCTACGGGATCCAAGTTCACCACAGAAAATGTAACTAACATACATCCTTTGAATGAAACTATGATGGTTTGATTTTAATTTTGGATTTTATTTCAAAGCCACATGTATGCACTTTAAGAACAGCAGTTTACAGACCCCTGTCCTATGGGGACTCATATTCAGTCATACGGGGTCTCTACATGACGACATTGACTCAGCAGCACATAACAACAACAGAGCTTAGCTACATGGAAAAGGGGAAAACCTCTTTTGAAAAGAACATGGAACTTCTTGAATTTGAGCAATGTATGCTGGGCTTCGGGGAGGGGTGTATTTATTTATTATGTTTTAGAAAGAAAGCTCTGCTTGAGACAAGCCAATGATATTAAATCACTGTCTTATTTTTAAATATAATTTTATTGGGGGTTTGTACAACTCTTATCACAATCCACACATACATCCATTGTGTCAAGCATTCTTGTCCATTTATTTCCCTCATCATTTACAAAACACCTGCTTTCCACTTGAACCCTGATATCTGCTCCTCATTTTCCCCCTCCCTCTCCGCTCCCTCCTCTTATTTTCAAGGTGCGCATTTCCTTTTAAGTGCTTTGCCATTTCACCTCGAACAGGAACCGAAGTGAACCAGGCAAGGCTGCTGGTTTGCAAACACTAAGAAGTTAATCTTAAACATAGCTTCAATCCTAGGGAAGGGACAGGAAACAGTGTCTTATTAAAGCACAGGTTTGAAGTCACACTTCCCAGTGAATCTCCATAAGATGCATGTGTTATTCTGGGTAGACTAGAGAAACAAATTCATAAACACCTGTATGTATAGAACACAGAGGTTTATATTCAAGAGCAATTGAATATTGAGAAAATGTCAAGCCCAATCCAGATCAAGTCCATAAGTTCAATACTAGCCCAATACCAAACTATGAAGTACTTTTCAGACTCATGAGACACATAGAATGATGCAGAATGTAGGAAGATCACAGACCAGTTGGTTGGAAGTCTTCTGGATTCAGTGGAATTATAAGCATCTCAGCCCTGGCAGAGGTGTCTATGTGGCTTATCCAGCTTCAGACGTCTGGTTGCATCAGGGTATCTCCATGTGGCTTCTCCAGCTCCCAGGCTGTAGTGTCATGTGTCTTGTCAGTAGAGCGTCGCTAAGGGAGTGAGCAGAGAGAAGAGTCTTCTGCCTTCAAGGAGGAAAATATAGGAGTTCTCAGAATTCTCTAGAGAAGGCCATGACCACACAGAGGCCCCACTTGTTATATCTTGATGGAGGCAAGACTCCACCCCTTCATTCTCCTTCAATCCTTCAAGACTCCACCCCTTCAATCCTCTCACCTAGACACCAGATTATGTAACTACCACAGTTCAGTTTCCAAAGTAAACCGAGGTCTTTTAAGCTTCAGCTCCTCTATGCAAACAGCATCCTCTGCTGAAAATGCACTTACCTACCTAGTAGCACAGTGGTTGCACATTGTGGTGCTAACTGCAAGGTCAGCAGTTTGAAAGCACCAGTCACTCAGAGAAAAATGAGGAGACTGTCTATTCCCATGAAGAGTTGATGTTTCAGAAACCCCATGGGCCACTTCTACTCTGTCCTATAGGGTCCCTATGCGTTGGCATCGACTTGATTGAAGTGAGGGTATATATGAGGGGTTACCTCCCCAAAAACAGAAGTACTTTTCCAAAGCTATATCTTTAATTGGTTTGTTTGGGGTTTTTTGAAAAAGAAAAAAAACCTTATCACCTTCAAAGTACTCTCCATCACATTTAATAAATTTTTAAAATCTCTGATCCCATTCTTGGAAACACTTTTCAAATTCATGTTTGGATGGCTAACAGCACCTCCCTCATTTTTTCTTCACCTCTTCTATATCTTCTAATCACTGTTCTTTCATGTCCCTCTGTATTTGCAGAAGCAAAAACAAGTTGCACAGAGTAAGATCAGGTAAGTCAGATGCATGGGGCAAGAGAGGCATGCTGGTCTTGTCCCAAATTGGTTCAGTTAGATTGCTGCATGAGCAGGTGTATCGTCATGCTGGCAAAACCAGTCCCCCGCCTGCCACGAATCAGGCCTTTTTGGCCCCACACTGTTACTCAATCTTTTCAGAAGCTCTAAATATAAAGCTTGATTAATAGTCTGATCTGGTAGAAAGAACACCAAATGCACTAGGAGTCAATATTTTTGTTCGTTTGGGAAGTTCACTGATATCCAGAATGAGGTTTGTCACTGATTGACATTCTACCTTTATGAAACGAGAAAACCACTCACTCATTCAGTTGAGTTTTTCCCATAACGCTAGCCTTATAATCTGTATTCACTATCACAACAGTTTCTGTCGCATTTTTCCAGAGCAGGAGACAAATATTTTTTATAGCTACACACCGTTCTCTTAAATCGGCCATTACAAATCACAAGGTTCATGTGAAACTGCTTGTATTAAAAACCTCACTGTGAACAAAGAGAACCTTCCCCGGCAATGTCACTGAGTACACTAAAACAGAGTGAGTTGTTCAATGCTTGTTTAACAGAAAAAAAAAAACATACTGTGACAGTTCTATCCTGCCCAGTTCAATTCTGTGTTTTGGGGGACGTACCCCGTCATATATAAAGAGAACTCTTACTCACCTTTCAAGATTCAAATCAACATGGTCATGTTCTGATGCTCACACCCCCCAGATAATGCTGCTTTGTGTCTAGTCCCAAGTGATTTAAACATATGTTCAATCATAATAAATGTATAGCAATCGGTGGCTTTTAGAATTTTGCTTGAGCCACAGATGTTGTTATTGTTAGGTGCTATTGAATCAGCTGTGACTACAGGAGACTGAAAATACTGCCAAGTCTAGCACCATCCTCACAAGTGCTATGTGGGAGCTCACTCTTACAGGCACTGTATCAATCCATTTTCTTGAGGCCCTTCCTCTTTAAGAAAAATGGCCTTATTGACATATCATTTACATAGAATACACTTCAATAGTTCAATCATATCAAGGAAATTGTACAATCATTAGCACATTCATTTTACTACCCCTCCATGATTAAATCCCCTTTAAAATTAGTTGTGCCATCACAGTCAGTTCTAGTGCTCCCTGCCCACTCGTGTTTTCATTCAACCCTCCCAAAATCCCCCTTCCCCCTCTATTATTCACTCTCATCCCTGCATCCCCTATCAAGTCCTGTATCCGTTTTTGTCACTATGTTACCACTCCTCCTGTGGGTCACAAACTGGGAAACCCAACAGTAACAATAAAAACCAAATTTAAAATAAGTTGTAAGGATGAAATAATAATAATATAAAGACCAAAATTCAAATACTGAGTAAGAAAGAAAAGATTCTCATTAACATTCCAAAAACTAGGGAAGAAATTTCTGTCATGCAACATGTAAAAGATAATTGCACATAGTACCAACTCAGGTCAGCTCTATTGGGAAGTCTTCTGGCTAAGTATCAAGTTGAATTCAGCATATTCAAGGTTATAATGGTCTCTACCTGATAGCATGGCTGTTTAAGACTCTTGCTTGTGGCTACCTACTGCAGATGTGCCTATGAATAGAGTGGATCTGTCAGTGGCTCAGCCTGAACAGATACTTAGCAGATGGGTTTAGGGCTCCCACTGTCTTCCATCCCCTTCTACACATGGGGTGTTCATAATTTTAGCTCTGATAATTTTGTCTTTGCCATATTAGAACTTTAATTGCCATCTTTGGATCATACAAATTGGTGTGCTTGTTCCATGTGGAACTAGTTGATGCCTCACTTAAATGGCTCTTGTTTGAAAACATAGCCTTTAGTATTCTGATTGATAGCCAGGCACCAGCCACTTTTTTCACCACCCTTTCCTGTAGCACCCTTATATTCAGTAATCATTTCATGAAGGTGAGTAGCGAACAGACCCTTCCTCTTTTTCACTCTCCCTCTACTTTGACAAGCATGATGTGTTTTTCCAGGGATTGTTCTCTCCTGAAAATGTGTTCAAAGTACATGAGTCAAAATTTTGCCATTCTTGCTTCTGAGGAGTATTCCCATCAAGAGGAGCTGCTACAAAATTCTGTAAACCAAATGCAATTTTGTTTCTTTTCTGTAACCCTCAAGATAGGAATATTACTTGCATTTGTTTAAGTTTGAGGGGAAAAGAGAATATGCGATCAAAATTATCTGAAGCATGCAAAGCCTAAAATGTTTAACTACCTGACCCTGATGAAGTTTGTTGATCCCCTGATAGAACATAGCAATCTGAGAGCAAGGACTCATATTTATATATATATATATATATATATATATATATATATATATATATATCCCACTTCTACCCTGACTGGTATATAGTAGACACACAGATATTTATTGAAAAAAAAGGGTGCATCAATAGATACAACTGGTACCCAGAATAAAAACCATAGCCAAGGTGAATTGGGGGGGGTGCATGGGATGGAGACCTATTGCCTATCTGTAGACAATTGGTCATCACCTTACAGAGGGGTCATAAGAAAGAGATGAGCCAGTCAGAGTGCAGTGTAGCACCTATGAAACATAGAACTTTCCTCTAGTTCTCTAATGTTCCCGCCCTCAATTCTACCTTACAAATTGGATTAGACCAGCATGCAAACTGCTATAGCTAAGAGCCCAAAACACAAGGAATCCAGCATAAATAAACCCCTCAAGGCCAATAAGGAGAGTAGCGATAGCAGTAGGATTAGGGCATGGAGGGGGAGAAAGGGGAGAAGGATCAGAAGGATCAATAGACCCCTCCCCCAAGGGGACGAATAATAAAAAAGTGAGTGATGGGCAGTGGAGGATGATCTAAGAGGTGGAAAAATAATATATAACTTATCAAGGGTTCGTGAGGGAGGGTGGACGGAGGAAGGGGCAGGAAAAATGGGTAACTGATATCAAGGGCTTAAGTGGGTAGAACATGCTTTGAAAACAATGATGGTGGCATAGGTGCAAATGTGATTGGCACTCTGGAGGAATGTATGAACTGTGGTAGATTTAAGAGCCCCTAATAATAAAAGTATTTTTGAAAGATACAACTGGTATTCTAAAAAGCATTATTTATGATACAGGTGCTTTATAAAGTTTTTCTAAAATAGAACTGAAAGATAATGGTTTTTTTTCCAGATACTTTTGGAAGCCCCTTTGTGTGGTCAAAACTCAACGTTACCCTCCCAGCCCAATGAGATATACTCCCTTGGGGTATAATTTTCCTGATCTCTAAATGGGAACTTGAACAGATCTAATGACTTTTCTGTTCACTTCACGAATAATCATTCTCAAGGTCACTCAAACACAAAATATAGCCTTTTATGGTAATTTAATCATTTTAATATATTCAATCAAACATTAATTAAAAAATCAGGGCTTTCTGCCCTTCCCATGCAAAGATTAATAGGTGATGACTGTCTCCCTTTGGAGAAAGAATAGGTTCTGTTCTCTCTCCCCAAACTTAAGATGCTCTTTGAAACCCTCTCAGGGTGGGAATCCCTGGTGGCAACACTGAAGGATAAGCCTTGGAATGCTAACCTCATGATTGGCAGTGCTGTCCCAGCAGCTCGTTGGGAGAGAGGTGAGGAGGCTCTCTGCTTCACTAAAGAGCTACAGTCTGGGAACCCTATATAAGTCATTAGGAGTTGGAATCAGTTCTATAGTAGTGGGCAGTGTGGGAACAGGTGCAGGGAGTACAGGGGGAGGTCTGTTGTGGCTTTATTATAGGATAGCTGTCCACTTTTTAGGTCCACAGCTTTCCTATGGAGTCTTCAAAGGACCCTAACAGTAAGGATAGGAGGTAGTTTATAACTCCTTCTTCAGCTCCTAGGCTTGTTACTTCCAGCCCTTTGCTGCTAGGGTCCCTTGCCTCTCTGGATAGCTCTAGTGACCGATCTACAATGATCTCACCTCTCTCCCCTGAGTGACTTCCATTTGGTTCCCAGAAAACACTCAAACAGTTCTTGCCCTGACAAACTCTGGAAATACAGGCCAATCCCAACACATTCAATCCTGTTCTCCTGCCAAAGGCCATATTAGCTTTCTTAGAACAGAGTACAGCTCCAGTACTCTGCCTATATACTACAGGGCACGAACAGCAAGATCTCTGAATGCTCCATGAAAGAGCTTTTTACTAGTCTTGTGGTGAAGGAAGTAGTATCCCCCTGCACACACCCCTTCAGAAGGGTAGAGTCTTAGTTTAGCAACAGCTCTCTGAAAAGAAATGTTTTCGCAAATTTCCATTCCTTTTCTTCTCCACAATCACAGTCCTTTTCATTTCTTGGAATCCATTATGGCGTATTTTCTGTGTAAAATCTGTATACGGTGACCTGGCTTTGAAATTTGCCATCAATTATATGACATGTGCTATGTCTTCCTGGAAACATTTTTTGGATATCATATTACATAAAGCTTAATTTTTTTCTGATTAGGTTAAAAATGTTGCTTGCCTATAGTGAAATTTCCAGTCAGATTCACACAGCCTAATCCCTTTTGGAGCAGCCCTGGTGGCATGGCGGTCATAAGTTGGGCTGTTAACTTCAAGGTCAACAGTTGGAAACCACCAGCTGCTACAAAGAAGGAAGACAAGGTTTTCTAACCCCATAAAGAAATAAAGTCTTGAAAACCCATAAAGGGTAGTTCTATCCTTCTCAGCAAGATCATTATGAGTCAGCATCAACTTGATGATGATAGTGAGTTTTAAATAGGATTATCCTTTAATATTTAAAATGTTGAGATGACAACAATAATATTTATTGAGTCTCAAACATATATGGCAGACTTTAGAGATATTTTCTCATATAATCCTCATGAAGATAGTTTCTCCTCCTATTATAAAGGAGAAAACCAACTCTCCAAGAAATTGACTTTCTCAAATAATTTAGAATATGCAAGTGTTTTCAACAAGTTTGCGGACAAAATCTATTAGTATTATTTTATTATCCTATTTTGCCACAAACTTTAAAAGGATGCATTTCTTTGCTCCAAATCCAAAGATTGAAAAGGTATATGATAAAAAGACTTATTACAAAAGTGCCCCTTTCATCCAGTCTCTCCAAGACCGTCCCTACTCTCCAATTTATGTCTCAACTCCTTGTGATGTTAAGAAGTGATAATAGGGCTGAGCCCCGGTGGCATAGTGGTTGTGCACGGGACTATGGCCCACTGGGATGGAGGTTCAATTCCAGCTCCACAGAGCAAAGGCTGGGCCTCCTTCTTCCATCACCTGAGGACAGTGATGCCCCCCCCAAAAAAAACCAAAAAAAAGGTGATAATATATGTGCTATGATGTGCATTTCTTCTACCCCCCCACCCCCGCCATAACACAATCATAGCAAATTATATGTACTTTTTTGGCACCTTACTTTTAAATGTAATTTAATAAAATACCTTGATCATCATTGAAAATAAAAATAGAAAGAACATCATGGGTTTTTTTTTCAGAATAGTGTTTTCTTTATTCGGTCTCTACAATGTTAGCTATGCAGTCTTGGCGTTTTGGGTTAGATGGCAACTGGCATTTTAAACGACTATTAACTGCAAAGTTAATGGTTCAGATGCACACACCAGTCACTCTGCAGGAGAAAAATAATGCTGTCAGATTTCATAAAGGTTTAGAGCAGTGGGGGGAAATGGTTTATAACAGTCGTTCTCAACTTTCCTACTGCCGTGACCCCTTATATAATTCCTCATGTTATGGTGACCTCCAACCATAAAATTATGTCATAACTGTAATTTTGCTACTGTTATGAATCGTGGCGTAAATATACGATCTACAGGATGCATTTTCATTGTTACAAATTGAACATAATTAAAGCACAGTGATTAATCACAAGAACAATATGCAATTATATATTGTGAAATATTTATTTCTAGATTCAAATAAACAAAATTTTGTCTCTAAGCATAGTGTAGCATGAATAAGAGTCTTAATATAACCATGGTAAACTACAGTGCTCTATTTTATCACAGTATGTTTAAAAAGCCAACGCCAAGGCAAAGGTTGAGATACAGAACTGTCTCGGTTCCTAAGACCATTGGAAATATGTGTTTTCCACTAGTCTTAGGAGATCCCTGTGAAAGGGTCATTCGACCCTCAAAAGGGTCATGACCCACAGGTTGAGAACCACCTGTTTATCGGCTCAGAAACCCTGGACAAGTTCTGTTCTACCCTATAGAGTCTCCATGATGGTTAACTGATTTGTCGGCAATGGGTGATTATTGCAAGTAATGTTGTATTGAATAACGTAGAACATATACTAATGTTGCACATTGCACAGGTGTTCCACACACTTTTGGTAGCTTCCTACTGCAGATTCAAACTGATGTTGAAACACAAGTCTATCTACTAAACTCAGGCCCTTCAAATTTTTCCACCAAGATATCCTAAATGGTAGAGGAGAATTAACTTGAGAAAGCCTGGGTGCACTGGAGAGACCCCATCACAAGGACAATAGGTTTCAAGACTGATTCAAATCCATACACGTACCCACCAATTAAAATATAAAGTATTCAGCTGGTGTCTAAAGCATGTTCTAAAGGCTATGGATACACACATGCATGTATCCTGTTTGAAAGATAAGCACTTAAGATTCTTTTATAATGTGAATTTCCAGCACACATCCCCAGTTGAGAAATTTCAGCATACTCCACCACCTGGAGAAACACGATACTAGACCTTACTGGGAAGACATTAATGATTTCAAGGTGCACCTCAACCAAGGGCATACCCAGTGGAGTGAGGAAAATAGAAAAATAGATGATGTAGGGGACATATAGGATAATCTTGAAATAAAGGGGGGGACTGCAAAAGTTTCTTAAAGGTTGGCATGGCACTTTTATTAAATAATTACTACTAATAAAATTGTCTCGTAGCATGTGTTGATATGGTTTTGAGAGATGGTTTAATACAAAATAGATGAGATGGGAACATTCAAGCTGTTCTTGACCTAGAAATTTGGCCACCAAAATTGTATGCCCATTTCTAAGGAAGGGGAAATACATAACTTTCATGAGATTCTAAAAGGAATCCAAGATTCATAAAATCTCAAAAACAACTATTAAAGAGAAAAAAGTAGAAACTGTGGGATCATACTCCTTGTTTTCAAATGTTGGCTCCATGATTATTGACTGACAGCATGACGCAATTTCTCTCTGAATCTCATGTTTTCCATTTCCAAGAGGAAGATGATAAAATTAAGTCACTGAGTTGTTGAGGTTAAATTAAAAAAAAATATGTGAAGCACTGAACACAGAATAGGCAGTCAAGAAATGTTGATCTCTTCCTTATTGTCACAATGCATAAAACACAGAAAAGTCATTTAAAATACAGGAGGATGAATCTCTTGTAAAGATCCCCATACCCTGGATAAACATGTCATCTTCAAAGTGTTTTCCAAAAATCTTAGAACCTCAGCCCAAAGCTCAGCCTAGATTACCACATGGAGAGAAAAACTCACATGGGTATTATCCACTTGGTACCTACAAGGAGCTTCCACGACCTCGGAATATACATGCATGCATCCTGTTCGTCAAAACGAAATTGCTAAAATACCACCACATTCTGCCATGTTTGATTTAAATTATACCTATAAGGTTACTGTTACACCTAGGATGCAAATGTCTTCACCTGATCAAGAGATCAGATCACCTTTAATGACCCATTAGGAAGCGTTCATGCAGAGTCACAAAGAAGCCTTGAAAGGGTTAAAGTGGAAGGCTTACACAAACTTTCATTCTTGCTTCTCTATCTCCTCCCTCTCTGGCTCCTCACTGCTCACTGCTGAGGAAGAGCAGAGCGGCATCACTACCTTTCCAGCAGACTCTTCACTATTGCCTGCGAAAGAGGAACTGGGGACTTGACTAATTCAGGCTGCTTCCACTCCAGTGTTCCAGAAGGCAGCTCCACATCGGAACAGAGACTTGTCTTTGCTCTTTGGAACGCATAAGAAGCAGGCATCTGAAACTGCACTCTCAAGCCGTAAGTGGCAACTGGCATTTTGAGTAACTAATAGAAGGTGCTTTTCTGTGCTGTGCTGAAAGGGCTGACTCTTTAGGAAGATGAAAGAGAAAGCATACTTTGCATGAAGATAGTCTGGCTTCTCTGGCTAAACAAGCCTTTCATTCTATTTTGCAGGTATCCCAGAGATGCTCCCCGACCAAGTTGCCTATTGATGCAAGCTTCAAAAGGAATACTTAAATGGCCAACCCCATTCATTCGGCAAACCAAGAAAGGTAAGAGAGATTTGGAAATATTACAATGTTATTCACAGTGGAGTAAACGGCATTATTTTATTTATCAGCAGGTGTGACAAATAGGCACCATCTGCCACTGGAAATACAGCAACTCCCACTCAAGAGAGCTTATTATTTAATGGTTGTAGTCATTGAAGAGGAGCTTGCTGCTGGCATTGTTTTTTCACGGGCTGATGTAGAACTGGATACTTTAACAGCTCCTACCTTCTCAGTTTTCTCTGCGCAGCTACTCAGCTAGCTATAAGCAGAATGCTTTAACTCTCATAAGCTGTTGCAATGGGTGGTTTTCACTTTCTCCTCTGGCTCTGCTCATTTTCCTCAGCTCTTGTGTGGGATCTCAGCTCTGGAATTATACAGCCAGGTGCTCTGCAAGAAAAAGGAAAAAGACCTGTGGATTGTTTTCAGAACTTTATCATGTTAAGGAAAAAGTAAAAGTAATTAGTCCTGGAGGACCGAAGCAGGGATTGGGCTATATTTATCTCTGTACCCTCAGTGAAGGCTCAGCATATCCAGTACTCTGCTGGCACTGCCAGCACAAGTTTGTGGACTGAATTTTGACATGCCCCCCCTCCACCTTTGGAAATCATGCAGAATATCTTTCTTATTAGAAACAAGGTGTTCTCTTTGTGTTAATAGGAGATAGTTCTACTTTTGGAGAAGACATCCCTTCCATTTTGAAGAACAAAATGCATGGTTTTGAGTGTGTATGATTTTGTGCCTCTGAAGTTATGTGGACTGAGCTAATCTTGAATATTATTGAGGATTGGGCATGTCAATGTTCATATAAAAAAAGAGTATTGGGGTTGTTTTGTTTTAAACACCAAGAGTCACATTTATCAAGTTAATGACAAAGCACAAAATAAGAAAACAAAAGATGTATTCTCATAGATTGTGGATATTTTGATCTTTATTAGAAATTAATTAAACCAGCTGTTAATATTGATCTTGGGTCAATCACCCTTTCTTTAATCTCTTTCCCTCTTCTATTCCCTCAAATTCCAATCACCTTTCTTCTCTTCCCAACTTTCTGAATAATTTTCTGATTCTTTTCTGTGTCTCTAACCCTTAATAACCCATTCCCTCCCACATCCTACCTCCTTCCCACATATTTCTCATATTCCTGCCCTCCTCTTTCCCTCATTTAAAACCCTCTTTTTCTGGGCTCCACTCTCCTCCTGCTTTTCCCTCACTACTCCCAATCATATTAACGGTGATTTTAATTTTATGACCTTTCCAGTTAATATAGCTCTTTCTACATGCAACTAAAATGGAATCCTTCAGAATTAATAGAGTTTTGATTCCTTTTAACATAGGTCACTTCAGAATTTTTACTGGAGTAATCACTTTATCTGGATAACTCCATTAATTAGTAGCAAAAAAGCTGTGGTCATCCTATTTGGAAAGCTTTTATGAAAAGTTGTTATAGTAATAGGACTGGTGCAACAAAGAGATTGATTCCTCAATCTTTATCATTTTATCAGTCCATTTCATATGCCTTAATGGACTTAGGAAATTAAATTGATAGAATTGGCAAGGATGTGGTATCCTGTAGACTTTGACCTAAAAGTTATAGAGCATTAGGAAAATGTGTGATTTATATTTCAAGTACTCATTTGAAATCCTTAAATAAATTTACAACTGTAACTGAGATAATGGTTCTCTACATCTACTGCAAACTTCAGTGAATTCTAATAAATTTTTAAAAAATATTCAGGACCAAGGAAGACTTGAGGTTCAATTACAGAGGAGATCAAAAATGTATTCATATTCATTACTGAAAATTATTTATGGATATAATGGTAATTTTTAAAATTTCTGGCTAGAAATCATCACATCTAGTAATTCCTTATCATCAGTTAACTAAAATAGCAATTCAAGAGCAAAGTTTTCAAGCGTTTATTTGAGTTCTAGATTATAATCTGAAATTTAGTCACTCTTCCTTGCATGATAAAAGATTGCGAGGGAAATGAAAATGCAGTTGCATGCTCTTCTCCAAACTCTAACAGCAATCAGAACAGAAATAAGACTGCGCTTCTCTTCAGATTGTTTCTTCCATGTGATTCTTCAGTCATAGCCATACATCCACTCAAAAATTACTGGAATTTCAGAAAGCTAGATTGCATAGGCGGTAGAAACTTGAAAAGGATCTTCAAGGAGTTTATAAACTACAACATAGAGTCAGGAGGGTGGGTGGCACGTAAAATAGAAAAATATTCGCAATTCAAGCCAAAGGCACTGTCGTCGAATTGGTCGTGAGTTACAGGTATCCAATAGGACAACATAGAATTGCTCCATAGGGTTTGCAGGCCATTTATCTTTATGGAAGTAGACTGCCTCATCTTTCTCCTGCAGAGCGTCTGGTGGGTTCAAACTGCTGACTTTGTGGCTACCTGAGCAATGCTTAATCCACTGTGCTACCAGACCTCCTAAATATTAGGCAAACATAACTTCCCTTACTGATAAACAAATCGCTGCCATCGAGTCAATGTGAACTTCTAGTGAGCCCATATGACAGGATAGTACTGCCCCGGTGGGCTTCCACAACTGTAACTCTTTACAGGAGGAGAAAGTCCTGTCTTTCTCCCAAAGCATAGCTAGTGGTTTCAAACTGCTGAGCTTATAGTTAGCAGCCCAATGTGTAACATGACACTATGAGGGCTCAAATAGAGAGAGGTATAAAGTGCTATAAAAATAAGGAATCAAGTTTCTTCTTTCTTGTACTTATTGTTATCAGCTCCCCATTTCCCCCCAACATCACCTGCCATACCCTCTCCCTCCCTCCAAGAACCCATTGGTGCAATCACTGTATCTGAAGCTTTGCTTATCCTGGATTTCATATACAGAATAATACACAAAAAGAAGAAGAAAATTAGGAGTCGGGGTGGGAATCAAGGTCGCTTTCGTGAGTTAAACCATGAAGAATGAGTAGCATTTCACCATGCAGACATACAGAAAGAAGGAAAACCCATGGCCGCGGGGAAGCAGTAACTGAGGATTACAATTTCACTGCAAAAGCATGCAGTGGAAGGAGGGAAGGTCATCCAGTGTCAGAGCAGTGATGGTCTTGAGTATCATGTTAAGGAAAATGAAGTACATTCCTTTGGCAATAAAGAGATTGAAGGTAATATTGAGGCTTTTGAGTCTATTTCTTTTGAAAGGTGTGGAAATCTGGCAGAATAGATGCAAGGAATCCATGATAATATAAGGTAGACTCAAAAGAGCAATTCACAGATTACATATGGAATGATGTATTTTTTATCAAGCTCAAACAACTAAAGTCAAACAGTTTAGGCTTGGTATGTATGAGAAAATGGAAGGAAAGAAATGATATAATGCACCCTATTGGTTTTCCTTGGGAAGAAGTGATATGCAAATGATATAGGGTTCATGAAATATAAAATTATTATTCTCAATCTTACAATGAGCCAATCCATTGGTGTTTGTTCAAAGGTGTGTGTTCATGGCCTTCATTGTATTCTTAGAAAAAGACAGAAAAGAGGGCTTGACTGGCCCTAGGATGGCAAGACACCATGAACCAAAGATGAGGAGATATTTGTGTCAGTGCATTTGAAATCCCACGGGGAATAAAAGGCTGTGCTATAGATAGAGGCTTGTCCTACTTGATGTGAACTCGCCATGACTCTGTCTCCTTCTCTCCACTACTCTGAAGGGCAAGTGACAAAAGTAACATATGAGACCTGTGGATCCCTAAAATGTATTTGACTCTTGACTTTGGTCCAATATCACTCATAAGGAAATGGAGATGTGGTGAAGAGGCAGATTGATTGAGTGGACAATCTATTTGTGGGGCATGTGTAATAAATAGGGGGACATTTGCGGTTCAAAGTGTACTTTTGTGGGGGCTTCCTGCAACTATGTTGGAAGTTGGAGGGATTTGGTCAAGTTCTGGGACTCAATGCTGTCTGCCTTGGTATAAATAAAATAAAGATCTGATGTAGAATTACTTGTGGAATCAATGAGCAAGAAGATGCTCATGTCCCACACAATCTTCCTGAAGCATAATATCTGGGAGAAGGATCCAGGTATATGTGTTTTGTAAGAGTTTAATAAATTATCCCCCAAAAGAAACAGAACTGAAAATCATTCAGTAGCATGTACTTAGAAATTCTTATCTCCCCAAATCATAATTTTGTAGACTTCAGTGAGCATAAAAATCAAGTAGGTAGCCTGTTACAAATGTAAATTCCAGGATGCTTTCCAGAAAAATTCTGATTTGGGAAACATGGGTAGGACCTAGGAATCTGCATATTATAATAAGCTCTCTGCAGATGATTCTGATGTTGAGAACTTCTGTTGGACCATCCTAAGAAAGTGACCAAAGGGCCCAAACACTGGGACATTGGAATAATAATTCTGCTATAAATATTTTATTAAGCCAGGTTAGGAAAGAAGGAGAGATGGAAATAGGAAGCACAGGAAGTTAGATACGTAACGATACATTGTGGAGATTGCAATGAGATGCAACAAAAATGGTATGAATTATTGAATTGACAATGATCTGCTCCACAACCTTCACCCAATTCACAATAAAAAGTTCTAAAAGAGAAGGGTGGCATGTAACAACCAAAAAGACAATTTAGAAATTGTCTTAGTTATCTAGTGCTGCTAAAATGGAAATACCATAAGTGGATGCCTTTAACAGCAAAATGTACTCACTCACAATTTAGGAGCATAGAAATCTGAATCCAGGGTGCTAGCTCTCAGAGAAAGTTCTATTCTTAGCTCTTTCTTGGTGGTAGTCAGGTCTCTCCTTTTCACTTATCTCTCCTTTTCTCTCTTTTATGAAAAAAGATGATGAAGATCATGTCCCCAGGAAGCTTTACTTACATGGAATCAAGGCTATGACTGAATAAGGGTGTTAAATCCCACCTTAATACCTTTACAGCTGATTGACTGATCATATCATATCATATCATGATGTGATTAAATCATTATATAACTTCCAAATTACATTAAAGAATAACTGCCAAACCACTGAAAATCATGGCCCAGACAAAAGGACACATATTTGGATGAGATGCATTTCAATCCATGAAAGACTCTCTTAAACTTCAGTGTGCAAAGAATTGCTTGACTGACCTGTGTTAGAATGTAGGTCTTCCCTTGACCACAATTCTAGAAATTGATAGGCCTGAAGAAGAATATCAGAATAAATTTCTTAAATGTTGGAACGAATCCATTCTTGAAAAAAATTACATATGAGAAAATAAACAAGATCAAGAACAAAGAGGTTTAGAGAGGTGGGGCATAAAACAGCCAACCAACACTAAAATGTGACCTTTTAAGAAGATACTGAGGTAACCCTGGTGGCAAATGCCTTTTACAATTGGCTACTGAGCTAAAGGTTGGCAGTTCACACCCACCCATTGGTTCTGTAGAAGAAAATACCTTGTGATCTGCTTCCATTAAAATTTTACTCAAGAAAACCTTATGCAGTTATCCTATCCTGTAACATATGGAGCTTTCATGAGTCAGAATGAATTTAAGGTCAAGTTTTATTTTGTTGAACTGGACTATTGCTTATAGAGATGGTATTTCCAGGGAACTAAAAATACCTAATATGATTTTTTTCACTTATTAATGCATTGGATATAAAAATAGAAGTGGATGAATTTATAAATATATTTTTTAAAAAACATTTCAAAGAACCAGTGCTCCAAAGAGGAAAAAAAGCCTCTCTTTGTTCTTATTTCTTATGGACATTCGGGACAGTAGAAAGTACCTTGTCTGGGAAACATGCAGGTAACAGAAAGCGTAGCAATATGGCCTAGTGAATATAAACTTTATGGTGATGTACTTGCAGGCTTTGGACAAAATTCCAGGACACAAAAAGAGTAATATGATTGTGGTACCCACTTCTATTAACTTTTCTTTAATAGTCTAAAGAGACCTGGTGACATAGTATCGTCCATGTTTGGCTGCTAATCACAAGGTCAATTGTTTGAAACCACCAGTCACTCTTCCAGAGAATCATGAGGTTATCTATTTCTGTAAAGACATACAGTCTCGGACTGAACCCTAGTGGTGTTGTGGTTGTTTGCTGGACTGCAGCCCACTGGGTTGGTGGTTCAAATCCAGCAGCAGCTCTCCAGGAGCAAGGTTGGGTCTCCTACTCCCACCAGAGGGCAGTGATTCCCCACAAAAGATATACAGTCTCAGAAACTCACCAAGAAAATTATACTTTGTCCTATAGATTTTCATTGAGTGTGTAAATTGGACTACATTGTCAACTCTCTTACAATTGCACACGGAAGTTTGACATGATTTTTTAAAGTTTTATTTTAGCCACACACATTCAGAATTCACATTTGAATGATCCAGGCTGAGCTTCTTAGATTAGGTAACATGTTAGAGCTTGGGGCCCCTTCACCAGTAAATAAGTGATTCTCTTTACATCAAATTCACTACCACCATGTCAATGCCCACTCACAGTGATCCTATAAGAAAAAGTAGAACTTCCTGGTGATATTCTGAAACTATAAATCTTTATGGGAGTAAAAATCCTCATCTTTCTGTAGTGGCTGGTGGTTTTGAACGATTGACCTTGTGATTAGCAGCCTAAAGTGTAACCCACTGTAATACCTGGGCTCTTTTCTGTCTAAATATTGATATGGTTTTTGTTACCAATAAGAACAATCAAGGATACAGTGTATTTGCTCAGAAGACATATATCTTCTCAATTACTTTTGGTCCACAAATACTAAAAATAAATATATTCAGACGTTGTATTAAAATACTATACAGTACCACACAGACCTTAATGAGAGAAGGGGAAAAAGAACAAACCTGGGGGAAGCTTGTGCTCCTAAAACCCCTTTAATTTGGTAAAGTAGCAAAGATCACACTGGAGCTTGGAGGCTGACAAGTTCATCCTTAGATTTGGGTCTTCTTTATTTTTGAGCTAGCAGGTTAAACTTGATAAAAAAAGTTTCTTAGTCCTGGCTGCACTTTTTAATTACTTAGGGAACGTTCAGCAAATAAACAAAACCCACCAATGATTGGTCCACATCCTCAACCAATTAATCAAAGTCTCTAGAGTGATTCCCAGGATCCTATCATGGAGAGTATGATTATGATTCAGAAAGTCTAGGATAGTCCCGGGGCCTGTATTTTAGAAAGGGTCCTCGGTAATTTTTATGATCCATTAGTTTGGAAAATGTCCTAATCTAGCGGCTTATCTACCAGCTATTCAGAGATCTCCTCTTTTTTTTAACCTTCAATAGCTACTTTCCTAAGAGAAAAGAGCATTCAAAATGACGGTGACTCGAGATAACTTGCTAGCATTGATTTGCCGCTTTGCAATATAATCAATCACTTTTATTCCCTAGAAATTGGGCATCTGTTTTTTTCTTTGCTACCTGAATCTTTTATTTCTTGGTTTGATTTTCAGGAAAATAAAGCCCTTGAAGAATCTTAAGAGCCAACTCTTCTGAGCCTTGACCTACTGCTGTCAGCATCTCTGAAATCTCCTCCATCTGAAAATTACCAGGTCTGACAACATTTTCCCTGCAGCCTACAGTGAGGGACAATGACAGCGCTGTAGAAAACACACGTCCTCTAGACTTACAACTTTCAAGCTGCAACAACTGGGCAGGAACCTGACACTCTCCATCTTTAGGAAAGATTCAGGAAGACAGACAAGTGAGGTGAAAACAAATATGCCAAGCTTGACATATACAAAAGCCATTAGAAAGGTTCCTCATAGACTAACCCAATTAAACTCAAATAATTAGTTTAGATATTTCAATGAGCTTTAGGTAAGACCGAGTCCTTTCTCTCTTTACCATAGCAAACATCTAATAAAATACCCCCAATGAATCCTTGTCTCCACACCAGTATTATTAAAGCAATTTCACTATATTGTTAAAGCCAGTATAAAAGTAGTATGTGAGGTAAACAAAGTATACTTATATATTTCATAAAAATTGGTTAAGAGGTTCTGATCAAGCCTACTTTGAAAGGTGAGTGCAGTGCTAGACAACAAAGAGGGTGTGATAGATAACTGCCAATTTAGGCCCTTCCCATTTTCTTGGTTTTGCATTGATGACTCATCTAGGATAGTGATTGGTTGGTATCAGGTTGTTAAAATACCTCCCAATCTATTCGGAGCCGACCTACGTGACCGTGGAATGCCTCGCAGGCAATAGACATCCAGCCGAAACACGAAGGCACTCACGTCTTGAGTGATGACGGAAGTGCATGTGAGGTACCATGGAAATCTCACTGGGCGAGCCCACTTTCCCACCTTGGCAACGGAGGTCGACACCACGTCAGAGAAGTATTCCAACCTGTACATGTACGTGGGCTTATTCCTGAGCCTCCTGGCCATCCTCCTCATCCTGCTCTTCACAATGCTTCTTCGGCTCAAGCATGTCATCTCCCCCATCACCTCCGAGAGCACCGAAAGTGTGCCTCAGTTCACAGATGTAGAGATGCAGAGTCGGATCCCCACTCCTTGAAGCCGCAAGGAAGGTTACCTTTCATGGCCCTCAATGAGCCCCTGGATGCTCATGTCCGCGTTTGTTATAGGTAGCTATCCACGTAGGGAATACCCAGGTTGCTCATTCAAGCTAGGGTGCAGTCTTTGCATTATTCTTTATCGTGACCCTGTTTGTGGGCTATCTAAGAAATTTGATACTTAGTCTTTGCTAGGAATATGGGAACTGACAGCTGGTTGGTAGGGTAGGTTTCCATAGTAACCAGAGTCTGGGCCTTGAACAAAACCTCAGACCACAGAAATTCATATGCAGCTGTTGTGGGGGGGGGGAGAAACCCAAACAATCAAACAAGATCCCTGGATCCCCTCCAAGAACAAACAAGGAGGATTTGTCCTCAAAAGAGCTGGGGGCTCAAGGAAGGCAACCAAGAAAAGACACGTTTCACGTTAGCACTAGGACCTTGCTGGCATGAAGCTAAAACAATGAGGCTAATGCACAGAACCACGAATCTGTGTCGCAAAGAACAGCAGTCTGATATTCGTGGGCTATCGTATTCGTGTACAGTGATAAAAGAGATCTATGAAACGCTTTCAGTTGAGTGTGCAAGTGTGCAGAAAGAAGTTTTAGTAACCAAATACAACCAGAGAAGAGGAAAATGTGCACTTTTAAAATCTGTGTTATCACTATTACTGGACTTTTAACAACTCGGATAATTTCAGATGGATTACAAAAATCTAGAATGAGGAGCTGTCTCCAAACCAAGGAAAATTGACACCCAAATGTTTTCAAGAGAATGAACCCTCCGTTACACGTGCAGCATCTTTGTTGGTTTCTCTCTCCCTGCCACGCTCTAGGATTGAGTTCATCACAAACCTGAGCTTTGTTTACAGGTGGCCTTGGCAAAGAAGACACAGCTGTACTTTACAAACAGAAATGAAATAATCTTGGTGTTTTAATGTTGAGTGAGTGTGGCTTTGGACATAACCTTGAATCTGAGTCCCAGGAGGACTTTTGTTGTTTTTGTTGTGCTTTAGGATTTTTGTTCCTAAAAATGGTCAGAGACCTATTTAGTCCTCCCTAGACTCCTTTTAGATCTGAATCTGAGAAAAACAAAGAAAACAAAAGAGAAAAGGACTTGAAAGCCTGCTCCAGCATTTTAATTAAGATCAATGTCCTCAAACACTACACTTGTCTCTACACAGAAAATACTACTTCCATCTGGATCCCTGCCAAAAGATAAAGTGTTTTGCCGATTATCTATACAATAAATCTATTTTGAAAAATTCTATGCTCCCCTGTAGCCTTAGTAGTCTAGTAGGGAAGAAAAAAAAATGAAGCTTGAAAAGTGAAGTAACTTTTCAAGAGAGATACATACCTTTGACAAACTAGACATTATAAAGTTGGTCATATTCTCACCACCTGTGTTAAATGCTACGTACTTTTTTTAAAATCAGTTCTCCCTTGGTCATCAATTTTCCCTTGGGAACCGCAGTGGTGATAACGGAGAATCAAAATGGCTGTTATATTAATGCCACCTCCACCCGAGACATAGTTCTCTATACTCTGTAACCAATTTAGATTGGCCCCTTTATTCTGATCTAAATTTAGCTTGCTTGTGGCATTCCCAAGTGCTTTCCACTTTTATACACAGTCATTTGCCAAGGCTCCCCTCGCCAAGGGGCTTCAAAGTGTGAAATCCCCACACGAAGAGCTAAACTTAGCAGCAAGACTGACTTGGGCACACCTATTACAGCAGTGCCCTGTACGACAGAGCAGCTACCTTCAGCCTCATCCAGAACAGATCAGTAGGCAGACACAGCTTTGGGCTAGGCTCCAGAGTCAACAAACTGCATGCGGTTCTTAAGAAAAATTGAAAAGCTATGGATATTATTTGAAAACTGAAGGATATTATTCAGATCATGGTGATCTTATTTGTTTGTAAGATCAAATAAATTCTTGCTTTCAAATAAATTTGAAATTGTTGTGAGGGACAGGATTGGCTCTTCCATCTCAAAATTTGTTTTCTAACCCCTGAGCTAAGCCGGGCAGTTCCCTTTGGGCTTTATATGTTACAAAATACAAAGTAACCTTGACTTTGTAATATGACACCTTGGGTCTGTATGTTTTCTCTTTATTCAACACCCAGAAACTTTGGATACAGACCCTTTTCCATTTTAGTTCCCAGCATGGGCGTCATCAAAATATGCCCTCCAGAAGGTGTTAAGAACACCCTCTCCCCTCACTCTAGGCTTTCCCTGCTCACAGTATTTAAATGGACTTTATATTTAAGAGGTCAGGGGCTGATAAATGAAGGAACTGATGTCACTATCGGCAGTGAAGAGTAAATGCCTTGTGGCCGACTCTGACGTGGGCACAGCCTTCTTGTCACTGGCCCACCCGACCTCCCTAGTCTAAATTTCATTTTGATTCAAACTGCTCTTTAATCACTGACTTGGATTGCTAATTTATGAACAGGTTACTCACCTGAAAAACAACCACCCTCTTTCATCACAGTTCCCCCATGGGATCCAGGGCTTCACTGAGCATCAACCAAAGCACACCGCACAGACGACACTAAAATAGCAGCATGACCAGCCCGCCCCTCCCCTCGCCTTCACTTCCCTTCCCCAACGCTTTCCAGTGATAACATAGATGGGAATGTATTTAAACCTATGTGTCACTATGGTGACTCACATGGTATTTAATATTTAGGAAAATAAATGCAAGGTTTTCATCCCAGAAAAAGCATTTTCAATTTGTGCAAAATTATCTTGCATCTCCCAATATATTATACTAAGTGCATTCAGCCTCAGAAAAGGCAGTTAGACCCACCGATGGGCATAATTTTTATTTACCTAACTGTCCAAAATGTTGACTTGGCAATCCTTTCTTCTTCTTCTCACCACAGCAAAATAAATATGAATTGTGGCAGGTTAGCCTAAATGTATCACTCACATATACGTGTACACTGTTTTTAAGATATGATGATATATATAAAGCTGAAAATAATGTTTTTTTTTACTTTTCAGAACACTGAAATTACCATTTTTTGTAGGTTACACATGGCCAACAATCCATGATTTCTTATAGTTAAACCCAATGAAGATTGATAGCATGTAAATTCTTGAAATAGTAAACTTACCTAATATTTAAAATGATCATTAAGTTTCTATAAAATGGATTTTTCATACATTTCAAAAACAAGGGTTGTGGAAAGCATATTATAAAAGGCTTATGAAATTATATATTATGATTTAAGCATGTAATATTAAATTGAACCAAGTAAAGATGGATTTATCCAGCCTAACCTTTCCATCCATGCCAAATCTGAGGTTAGAGACTCATAACTGGGTTTGACCACTGCAGATCCAATCATACCTACTTAGTAGGTAAGGGGTTCAGTTAATACAATTCCATAGTTACATTTAGTCTTGCATATTATTCACCAAACATAAACCTTTTTTTAACAAAAACTTTTTTAACAAAATGTAAAGTCAATCATAAGAAAGCTTGGATATCTTTTGTTTGAAATCATTGATATTTGGAATATATTGATATTGTGTAAAGCAGAACTATAATATTTCAATTAATATTTAGCATGTTATCTTTGAATTCCTGGAAAATAAGTATTGTTCGATTTGCTGATAACAAATATCTTTTGTCTGAGGTATATAATTCTGAAGAATGTCTTAATTTCAATATAAATTGTCATTTAACTGCAAGTTTGTGAGATTTATAATTTTAAAGTCACAATATTTTGTCTCATGCTCTACATTCTTAACATTTTTTCCTCCCCATTGCAAATGTATTGAAGCATTTGTTCACTTGTTTAGCATTAGAGTACATAGGAGGAATGGCATTATTGAGGGTGACCTGAGGAAAGGGTAACTTGAAGTTTCTAACGTGCCAAGAATTTTCTATATTTTCTCCCCAGTTGGATATTGTTTTAATATATCCTTCTTTAGTTTTCACTTTACTCATTTGCTCTTCACAGCCACACTGTGAGTAATGAGTGAAGCTATGATATTTTTTTAACTTGAGGTCATAGGCCCAGGAGCATAAAGTGGTACTGAGACCGAGTCAAGGTTACACTACAAGTCTTTACACTCCTAGGTGAGGACTCAACCTACTATGCTTTCTTTTCCCAGAAAAGAGATTTGAGAGTTGCCCGTTCTGTAAGACCCCATGTTCTGCAAAGAACAATGGAGCTCTATAAATGGTTTCCTCCCTGTGTCCAACAACTCAAAAGAAATAAGCAAAACTCTGGCATTTCTTAAACAATGACCATTAAGACTGTGGGAAAGTTTGCTCAAAGGCAGACTCTGCAGCTCTAGTTTATGTCGATGAAGGAAAAAGACAAATATGGGTGAATGATCATTTATGGTACAAATCCCCATCCCCTGATCGCAGTCAATGCTACTTCTTTATGTCCATGTTTATTATCACTACACCACACCTGAAAGAAAAACACCTATTCTTGGGTGAAAATATAGTGCTCTCATTTTAAATTTTACTGTATGCTAAGTGTACACAACAATTACATTTGCCCTCTATAATAAACACAGTAACATTAAAAGGAAGAGAGTTGTGAGATGGAGGAGCTTTCTCTAGCAACAAAGAATGAAATAGCATACTTGAAGAAAAACAAGATAAAACTCTGGAAGCTGCAGTGTAGGAAAAGAACATGCACATAAGAAATATAGGGGAGAAAATTTTGAAGAATATCTTAAGTAATTCCAGGCATTCCAATACATTTTCACAAATAATTGTGGTTAACAAATACATATACAGGGTATGCTAGTCCCCAGAGGGATATAAAATTTACCATTAAAAGTTTACAGTCTGGCAAAGATAACAACTACCTAAATTCACACATTCATTTAGAGAATGTTTACGGAGTACCTATTGTGCACTAGCAATGAAGACAAGACAAAATCCATGTCCTTGGTAAAAGTTATAGGCTACTAGGGTAGATAGATAATTACAAGAAATCTCCAATAAAGAAAAAATACAGGATGTTTGTACATATAAAAGGAAGCCCTGGTGGCATAGTGGTTTCATGTTTGCCTGCAAAGTACAAGGTTAGCAGTTCAAAATCACCTCACTCCTCAAGAGAAAGTAAGAATTTTGTAGTCCTATATGGAGTTACAGTCTCAGAAACCCACAGGGAAAGTTCTACCCTGTCTTATAGTGTCAATATAGTCATAGTCATAGTGTCAAATCAGCATTGACTTAATGGCAGTGAATTTAGTTTGGGGCCTCAGTACAAATAAAGAGTGTGTGAGGGCGGGGAGTGCTGATCGATTTGGCATTGTCAAGAAAGAGTTTACTGTGGAAATAGTTAAAACTAAGTCTAACGAATGAGTATAAGGAAAGAGTTAAGACAAGCGTTCCATAGAGAAAATAGCATGTACAACAATTCTGAGGTCAAATGAAGTTGGCATACTTGAGAAAGTACAGTGAGTGAGGGGAAAAGAATCCAGAGGCTGGGAAGGCTAGCAAGGACAGGATATGCAGGGTCTTTGGGGAAATATTATGAATTTTCAACATTATTTTAAGCGCTGAAGACTCCAGAAACAATACAAAGGAAAGATTGAAGCAGGACAAGAGTAGATGCAAGGAACCCAATTGGGAGACTATGACAATGGTTTAAAAGAAATATGGTAATGACTTGGAAGCAAGTGGGAGTACCCCAAACCCACCCTAGCCGGTTGATTCCCACTCATAGATGATATAAAGGGTAGTTGCTAGCTTTCAGATAGATTTAGGAGAGAAAATGGCATTATTTGAGAAAGAATTGGCTAAGTGGAAGCAATGAAAAGGAAGAGTAAAATGATTTATAGGTTTCTGATTTGAACAAGGGTCTTGTGGCTCTATTCACTGAGTTATGAAACATTGGACGAAAATCAGTAGGGGATGAAACTAGTTTGGGACATGTCTAAGGTGAAGTGGCCTTGAAACACCCAATTAGACATATTGAGTCGAATATATGACCTGGAGCTCAGAAGAGAAGTTGTGGCTGGAGACATAAATTTTAAAGGTGCTATATGGAGCCTTAGTGGTATAGTGGTTAGGCATTGGGTTGAGTGATCTGCATGTTCAGCTGTTCAAAACCACCTGAAGCTCTCAGGAGAAAAGACTGGTTTTTCTACTCCATTAAACAGGTCCAGTTTCAGAAACCCATGGGGTCACAGGGAGTTGGGGTGCTGTGAGCCAGCATTGGCTCAATGGCTGTCCCTTTTGAGTTTCTTTGAGTTTATTGGATGAGACAGGAGCCCTGGTGGTACTGTGGATAAGAATTGGACAGCTAACAGCAATGGGGAGTTCATGAAGACTTAGACTCTGTGAGTAACAGCTTTGGTTGCATAATGGTCACTCATCGGGCTGCAATCCAAAGGTCAGCAGTTTGAAAACATCTGACTACTCTGAGGGAGAAAGAGAGGGCTTTCTATTTCAGGGAAGAGTAAGGGTCTCAAAAAGCAAGCCTTCTGCCCCACAGGGTCACTATAAGTCAACATTGACTTGGTGGCAGTGAGCACAGTAGTACAGTACAATGTAAGTCAAAATTGACTTGATGGCAGAGGGTTTGATTTTGGTTTGGGTACTGGATGAGAAGGGAGACCTGGGATACAGTGGTTAAGCACTCAGCTATTAACCAAAGGAGTGGTGATTTGAATTCACCAACCAATCTGCAGAAGAAAACTGTGGCAGCCTGTTTCTTAAAAGATTAAAGCTTGAAAATCCTATAGGGAAAGTTATGCCCTGGGTTACCTTAAGTTATAGGGTTGTATAAATCAGAAGCAACTCAACAGCAACAAGATGAGATTTCCCAGGGAAGAGTTATAGAGTCAACTAAGATTGACAAAAATGTACTGTTCTAAGCCCCAGTATGTCCCATCCCCTGTTTTTAGAGTTTTGCCTATCAAGAATATTCCGTTGAGAGATCGTCGGACTAAGGGAGATTGGTTGGAAATATCTGAAACTGGCAAAGTAAGAGTGGGTCAGAACCAAGTCCTTCATGGTACCACTCCAAACTTGGAGGTCAAATAGAAACAGTAGGAGCAGGACTATAAGCAAGAGGGAAACAACCAATAACTAGAAGACACAACCATTGAAGCAATGAAGAGTCAAGTAAGGAGGTCAAAGAGATATTGCAGGGAAGTGGGTGGGTTGTCAAAAGCAAATTGTATTGATCTAGGACCTGGCAGGAAGGAGATGGCATTTTCAAAAGGCAAAGACATTCTACTGAAGGGGGTATTCGCAAAGGGTCAGGTATGAGTTAGAGGATTAGCAAGGAATAGCGAGGCACCCAGGTACTAGCAGTGGCAGGACATTATTACCACTCAAGTTTGGCAGGGTAAAAGAATGGACATGTGATCAGAATCTGACATGCTCTACAGCCAGGAAAAAAGAAGTTGTCTCTGTGGGCTTAAGTAGAGAACCAAAGCAAGAGGTAAACTAGAAGCTTCAATACTCTGAGCTTTATCCCTGACCTGCATTCTGCCTCTGATTATCTGAACACAGCTGCCATTCAGAGGTGATGTATGCAGTCTGTACAGGTCAACTTCCTATAACAAAGAACAGGGGACCAAGGCTTGAGAGTGGAGCTGGAAGAAATATTAGAGACTATTCAGCACAGAAATAAATAGACAAGGGGATTGCTTGTATATTACACTTGAAATTTACTGATTATGACTTCACCAGAAAAACAAACAAAAAGCACTATACATTTTCAAAGATGAGTCAGTTCATCTACTAAAAAAGAACCCTGCTAAGATTGTTCTAGCTGTTTCAAATGAAGGAAATCTAATACCAGGCATTGATAATCTGGAGATTAGTGAGAACAGGGAATTATCACCACCTTGAAGGATTAAGAAATAGTGGGAAGAGGTTAAATTAACAGATCCCAAGAACTGGGTCCTTTTCTATCCTTAGAATTACAGAAAGCAACCTCAGTACTGGGAGCTAAAGCCATAAAAGGGGATAGCTGGTAGAAGAGTTCTCTGGCAGGAGATAAAGCCATGGAAAAGAAAGACTTCAAACAATAAAAGATACGTAGCACTAATCAGTAGCTTTTGTGGCTCAAATTCAGAAAGCATGTAGTGACTGATCTATAGCATCTTTTATGGTACAAAGGATACGGAAGTAATGCATGACATCTAGCTTTCATTACGCCGAGGATTTTATTTCCATTTAGTTTTAGTTTATGATAAATATTTTCTTTTTATTAAAATAGTATATGAATAAAACACAAACACAGCATTTTCAGTACAAATATTTTGCATAGAAGAGTAAAAATAAAATGAACTTATTATTTATTTATTTTAAACACTTTTATTGGGGACTCTTACATCTTTTATCACAATCCATACATACATCCAGTGTGTCAAGCACATTGCACATATGCTACCATCAGCCCCTGATATCAACTACCCATTTCTTCCCCCTCCCTTGCCCACCCACCCTCCTTCATGAACCCTTGATAAGTTATAGATTATTATTTCCATATCTTATATCATCCTCCATAGCCCCTCACTCATTTTCATCATTATTAGTCCCCCTGGGAAGGGGTTCTAGATTGATCCATGATCAATCCAATCGATCCATGATCGATTCCCCCTTTCTCCTCCAATCCTTCCCTAATCCTCCTGGTATCTCTACTAATATTGTTAGCCCTGGTGAGTTTATCTATCCTGGATTTCCTGTGTTACGGACTCTTACATGTGACTGTGTGCATGCTCTTAGCTAGTCCTATTTGTAAGGTAGAATTGAGGTCATGATAGTGGGGTGAAGGAAGCACCAAAGAACTAGAAGAAAGTTGTGTGTTTCATAGGTGCTATGCTGCACCCTGACGGATTCATCTCTTCCCTGTGACCCCCTTGTGAGGGATTGTGCAATTGTCTACAGATGGGCATTGAGTCTCTACTTTCTGCCCCCTGCCCTAATTCACCTTGTTTTGTTCTGGGTCTTAGATGCCTGATAGCTGATCCTCTTGACACTTCATGATCACACAGACTGGTGTGCTTCTCCCATGTGGGCTTTGTTGCTTCTCAGCTAGATGGCTGCATGTATATATTCAAATCTTAAAATCCCAGACGCTATATATTTTGATAGCCAGACACCACCAGCTTTCTTCATCATATTTGTTTATACACCCATTTTGTCTTCCACGATCGTGTCAGGAAGGTGCTGGATTGTTAGAACAAAGTGTATTTGTGTTAAGTGAGTATATAAGTCAAAGCCCATTGTCCATCTGCAACCTTAATTCTTAACATATAGATAGGAGTACATACTTCAAGTTTCCTCTCGTTATATATGTATTTACATATGCACATGCCTGTATTTAGGCCTCTATAGTTGTCTTTTGTCTCCTGGTTCTTTCCTCTAGTTTCTTTTAATTTCATCTTGTCCCACGATCATGTTCATTCTGGTTTGGTAATTCCTCACTGCTACATTGCCCTTGATTACACCCCACTAGACAACCTATGGTCTTTCTTTCATGATTAGAGTTCATTCCTGGATTAGTTATCCTCCCCTTCCTTTCTCCCACCTACCCTTCTCTCAGTCTCCTGTCCTCACAGGAAACAGTAATTCTGTCCTTTTCATCTCCAAATTATTTATCCTATCTTATCTAGTGGACATGCAGAGACATTAGTAAGTGCAAAAACCTGACAAAGCCGACCAAAAGCACAAAGAAAGTCAAAACCAACAAAATCATAAAAAAACAACTGAAAAGAAAAAAAATATAACAATAACAAAAAGAAAACCACTGACAAAATTGGAAAAGCCTATTAATTGTTCAAAGTCTGTTTGCTGACCTTTACAAGTTTTTTCCAGTTGAGTCTGTTGGGGTGCCACGCTCTGTCTCCAAAGTCTATTTTTCGAATTCCCCAGGGGTTTCATCATTCCACTCCCCCTGCTGCTCTGCTACATACCCTTAGAGCCTCATCCCAGCATGATGGGGTCAGACCTTGCACTATTCCTGCATTGTGTCTCCAGTGTTGTCTCCCACAGCTTCACATAGTTAGGTTTGGGGCCGTCCCTGCAAACCTCTTGGAACATGGGATTGAAGCCTGATCTCTCTCACTATGAGCACCTTTATATAAAGTTCTAAAAAATGAAGCTATTGATCCCTTGATATATGAATGGAAAGGTACTGTAAGTATAATTTACACACGGGATTTCAACAACATAGTATGAAGAAAATGAATGACATTTCATTCATAAATTTTATATTGATTACATGTTAAAATAATAATATTGGGGATAGATTGCATTAAATAAAATACTTTATTTAAATTAGCACTGCCATTTCTTATAATATGATGTATAGAAAGTTTTGTTCCTTGTATGGTTTAGATTTTGCTTCTATGAGGCTATTATAGAAATATAAAACAGACTACTACAGTGCTATTATAGAAAAGGCTCAAGTTATTTTGTGGTGAAAAGATAAACCATTTAGACAAATGGTGGGGATTGACTGGGAAGGGAATGAAGGGACTTTCTGGGGTGGTAAATAGGTTCATTCTCTGACTTTATGGTTAGGAAATGGATGGTGTTCGGCTATCAAAAAGAATCATGTCTGGGGTCTTAAATGCTTGAATTCAGACATGCAGCCATTTAAATGAGGCATCAACTTAGTCCACACGGAAGAAGCACACCAGTCTAAATGATCCAAAGATGAAAATAACAAAATCCACATATGATAAACGGAAGAGTATGAGAGCTTAAATTGTGAACACTCAGTTTATAGAAGGCTATGGAACACTGTGGGAACCTAAAATCTATCTGCAGAGTATCTAGTCAGACTATGCCACTGGAAGACCCTCTCGGGCCCCAGAAGAGGTACTGGAACATCTTTATTACCAGACAGAGACTATTGTAAGCTTGATTGTGATGGACCAAACTATGATGTAACATAGCACTGAAATATACATGTAGAAGGTATTGAGCTGAAGAATGTTTTGTTGTGTATAATTTTCTCATACATTAAATAATAATAGCAATTACACTGATAATGAGTACAAGGAAGAACAAATGTGCTAAAATTGACTGTGCTATGACTGTACATCTCTCCTCTATATGATTGATGTATTGAATTGATGTGTGGAAAATTGTATATTTGGAACAAGTGCAAATTAAACTGTAAAAAAAGAAAATACAGGTAGAATTGAGGTCACGATAGTGGAGGGAGAGAAGCACCAAAGAACTAGAGGAAAGTTGTGTGTTTCCTCAGTGCTAGCCTGCACCCTGACTGGCTCATTTCTTCCCTTTGGCCTCTCTGTAGGGGGCTGTCCAATTGTCTACAAATGGCCACTCGATGCCCCCCCCCATTCACATTGAGTATGATTTTATTCTGGATCTTACATGCCTGGTATCTGATCCCATTAGCATTAACATACAGGGTGGTGTGCTTCTTTCATGTGAACTTTGTTGCTTCAGCTTAATAGTTGATTGTTTATCTTCAAGCCTTTAAGACCCCAGATGCTTCCTCTTTCATTAGCTTGACACCATCAACTTTTTACACCACATTTACTTATATGCACCCATTTTGTCTTGGGTGATCAGATTAGACCAGAACATGCAAACTGCTACAGATAAGATCCCACAACACAGGGGATCCAGAATAGATAAAACCTTCAGGGCTAAGGAGAACAGAGACACCAGAAGGATTAGGGGATGGTAGGCGGAGAAAGTGGAAATTGATCACAAGGATCAACCTAGCAACCCTTCTCAGGGGGATAATCAATGGAAAAATAGGTGAGGTATAATGGGGGATGATGAAAATAATAATCTATAACTTATCAAGGGTTCAGGATGGAGGAGAAAGAAATGGGGAGCTGATACAAGGGGATCAAATGGGAAGAGAATGCTTTGAAAATGATTATAGCAGTATATGTGTAAATGTGCTTGACAAACTGGATGAATGTATGGCTTGTGATAAGAGATATGAGTCACCAATAAAAGTATTTAATAAAAAATTTTATAACAACAACAAAATATTAGAGGTAGCACCATTCAGAGGGTACTAGAAAAGATGTCTGTCATTGACAATCAGATTTAAAAATTCAAAATTCATGGAACTAGAAGTGAAGATTATTCCTAACAGTCAAACAGAAAACACATAATTCATAGCCAATTACCACTCTTTGATGCATTACTAAATCAATCTAAAACACTCTAAATTGAATTGAAACCACCAATATATTGAACAGATAATAAATACAACATGATCTAATGCAGTTTATCCCAGGAATGCAGAGTTGATTTAATACTGAAAAATCAATAGATGAAACTTAGCATATTAGAAACTAAAGCACAAAACAATATGCTTATTTTAATTGATGCAAGAAAGAAGTATACAAGAATGTCTTCAGCTCCGTTAATTAACATTAAGTTATTGGAGTCTCTTCAGAAGTAGAGTGGGGGCAAGGGCGGAAAACTTGAAAAGCATTATTTGAAAAATAACAATTGAAAACTTCCCAACATTAATGGAAACTACTATATCACTGATCCCAAAGCTCAATGAACTGTGAATACAAGAATTATGAATTAATTATTATCCAGAGGGTAGACGTATAAACTTAGGTAAAGAGGAAGACATTGTACAATAAGTGGAAGTTCAGCAAAAAATTCTGAAGAAGGCAGAAAACAAAGAGTACCAGAGTTAAAGAAAAAGAGGTAAATGCTGTTGTATACACAAACTTGCAATAATGGTGATAGACATGTAGGCTAAATGGTTTGTTGAGAGATTATACCAAAACATACATACAGGTTTGACAGATTATATGACTATTTCCATGCATATATTCACCTATGTTGCAAATGCTGCAAAAGCACACAGTGGGGAAAGTTAAAAGAAACTTCTTAGACATAACCAAACCCCCTGAAGAAACGACTGGGTCTAGGGGCTCAGGACTATAGTCTTGGAGGACAGCAAGGTCAATTGGCAAAATATAACCCAAAAGACAAATCTTGCATCCTACATTGTTGCCATTTGGGGGGGGGGGGTTAAAATTGTTTGGAGAAATTATGAATAAAAAAGACCTATGAGAAAAATTAATTTAACCAACTAATGGATCATGTGAACATCAGCTTCCACAACTCTGAGCCCAGAATAACTTGATGATGCTTTACTGCCACTACTGACTACTCTAAAGGGATCATATTAGAAATATCTGGATAGATTATGGAGGATATGTGAAGTAAAAAAGAATTCATAAGAGGGAATAGACTTTCTGGTCAGGTAGAAACTGATAGATAATCCCAAGACTATGTTTCTTAGTCAATCCTCCTGCCTGGAAATGGAGTTACCCAATAACTCTACTCCCTCCTGGTGGATCAATTTTCCTCCAAAGAATAGACAGGTCTAAAAGGGGAACAACAATACTAAGGAGGTCTTTATAGCTTAGAATAATCACCCATTTGAGTTCAAAACAGCAACATTTATCTAAGGACACAGTTAAAAAGACTTAGGAAAAAGAAGTTCTGGGAAAGGGGAAAACAGAGAGAAAGCAGAATAAGTAATGTTACATTAAGGGGATTGTAGTTAACAACATGAAACAAAAGGTGTATGAATTGTTGAATGGAGACTATTTGCTCTGTAAACTTTCACTCAATTCACAGTAAAAAGTAAAGAAAATAAAAATTACACCAAGATACATCATAGAAAAATTCTCAAAACCAATTAAAATGAGAAAAATGAGGTTTAGAGGAACAAGGAAAATGTCAACAGATATCTTGTCAGAAAAAAAATATGTGGTTGTGGACATTTTTAAAACAATGAAAGACAAAAAATGTCGACCTGGACTGCATGCTTTTCATACTGATAGCACTTCCCATAAATATAGTGGATGTCCCTAAAACCGGCCAACTTGCTGTAAGAAGTGGGACAAGCACCAACCCTGGAAATTGACACAATACTAAAAAGCCAAGATTCTAGGTATGCCCAGGGAAAGCAATGATGTGACAGGAAGCTGCGTAACTATGGTGGGCAGACTAAGACAATTTTCTGGAAGAAGGCTAAAATGACAAAGAAGGTTGTGTTGAAACTTGTATATGTTGAGTTCAACCACAGATCTAAGAAAAGAATGTTGGCTATTAAGAGAGACAAACAATTTTATCTGCCTGGAGGTATTAAGAAGAGAAAGGGCCAGGTGATTCTGTTCTAAGCTTCATCAAGTTTTATTGAAAAAAAAAAACATAATCCTGATACTGCATTCATTGTATTTAATTTCATTTAGCCATTTGGAAGATAAATAAACACCCCTTGTAGAGGAATAGATTTATTTACACTTTTAAAAAATGTTAACCTAGAATTGCATATTTGTGGATGACACGGTTGTCAATGTAGTGCATGATGCAAGATTAATAGAGAACTATTAATTGTATTTCCATATATTAGCTACATACTACTGGAAATCAACATTTTAGATTTTTTGGCATCACTGCCCCCTGGTGGAAGTAGGAGGCCCAGCCTTGTTCCTGGAGAGCTGCTGCTGGATTTGAAACGCCAACTCTGTGGGTCGCAGTCCCACACACAACAACTACACCACGAAGAGCTCAGCCCAAGGAAATCGACATTTTAAAACAAGGTAGTATACAATGGTATCACAAATTATGAAAATTGTAGGGAAAATCTGACAAATGTTGTGAAATACCTGCATATCAAAAAGTACAAAATGAACTGAGCCCTGGTGGTTCAGTGGTTGTGTGTGGGGCGGCAGCCCACAGGGTTGATGGTTCAAATCCAACAACAGCTCTCCAGGAGCAAGTCTGGGCTTCCTACTCCCACCAGGGCAGTGATGCGAGAGAAAAAAAAGAAAGAAAAAAAGTACAAAATGTTGGTAAGATTTTTAAATAAGGAGATATGAAGAAATATATATTTCTTGTCAATGATTTGGAGGACATGATATTCTTAAGATATCAATTCTTCTATATTGATCTATAAATTAAATGCAACAAAAACCTTAAATTCATCTCCATTGAGGTTAGTTTAGACTCATAAAGACCAACAAGACAAAGTAGAAGTACCCCTTTGGGTTTCTGAGACAGTAAATCTTTACAGGAAAAGAAAGCCTCGGACCTTTCAGTTAGTAGTCCAATTTGTAACCCACTACTCAGTTAAAATTCCAGTAGGCCAGTCCCCCCACCCCCTAAGCAATTAGTGAGCTGATTCTTAAATTCATAAAGAAATGCAATAAAATCTATAATAGCCAAAATAATCCTGAAATGCAACAAAGTTGGGGACAAGCACTACTTGATTATTAAACCAACTATAAAATAACAGTAACCAAGACACTGTGTTATTGGCATAAAAATGGAGAATAAATCAATACAACCAAATGGAACCAATTAATTTCACAAATAGACACATAAATCAATGCAATGAAGAAAAAAAGGTCTTTTGACAATCTGAAATGGTCTTTTGACAATTTGACAATGCTGAAACAATCAAAGAATCATAAATAATAATTCCTATCTTGTACCATATACAAAAACTAGTTCAAAATCCATCATAACAGAAATGTAAAACACTGAACTATAAAATTTCTAGAAGAAAACATTGGACAAAAGGTTTGTGGCCTTCGTGCGGTAAGAATTTCTTAGACTTGACAATGAAAGCACAATACATAAAAAATACAATGAAAAATTGAACTTCATTGAAGTTAAAAGTGTAGTGCTGCATACAACCACGATGGAAATCAATTTGGAGATACCTAAAGCTGATGGAAATTGAGCTACCATATGACCCAGCAATTCCCCTGCTGGGCATATACCCAGAAGAGGCAAGCAACAACCCATGACCAGATATCTGTGCCCCAATGTTCATCACAGCAGAGTTCACAATCGCAAGGTGTTGGAAACAGTCCAAATTCCCATCAATTGACAAATAGATTAAAAAGCTGTGGTACATACATGCAACGGAGTACTATGCATCACTGGAAAGTAGTGCTGAACACATGAAGCACATCACCACATGGGAAGAACTGGAGGAAATTATGCTAAGTGAAGTTAGCCAAGCGCAAAAGGACATGTACAATGTGAATGCACTGAGGTAAGCTTAATAATAATTTTAAAAAGGCAAAGGGGATCGAGAAAAAGCTACCCAATAGAGAAAATCCTAGGAGAATGCCCAGATAGTATGGCAGGGGCCAGACCAAATCCAGGGCTACATATGGTAGCCAACTAGGGGGAGAGTGCCGGGGAAGGCAGATGGTGATGAGTAGAGAGGGAATGGGATACTAAGCCACCCAAGGGAAGTATATTGTTTATATCTTCACAGGGAAGGCGGGACCAAACTTACACCCGGTGACCCACGATGTGAATGCAGCATGATGGTATGGAGCAGGGAACCAGTAGAGGGGTCTGGCACACAATCCCAATCCCAACTACAAGGGCAGCCGCCTCTCCCCCAGGGAAGTCTGCCTTGGAGGTCAGCACTGAAACTGGAACTTAGGGAGTGAGAGATCAGAGCACATGAGAACAACTGAAAGGGAAGGAAGAGAGAATGGAGTGCATCCTGGCCCACCAAGCCTTCTGGACGATATTCCCACTCAGAACAGCCAGTGCACAAAGAGGATCATATGGCTGGCCCCACTATGAAATAAGGCTCTCCTCATTGACCCAAGACATATCGGGGTCAACAATGGAGAAACAGGGACAGGATTATACCCTGTCTGACACAACCACACCATGGCAAAACACTAAGGGTGTGCAAGAGAACATGGAGTTCCAGATGCAGTGTCAAGGATATACTTTGGGCCAAGGTGTGGCATCCCACCCAACTCAACCAGGGGACACTCTTGGAGGTCAACAAACAGAACTTGAACTATTTATAGGTTCTTATATTGTTATTATTTTTATTTTTTACATATATATAGGACATTGGGGGGTGTTGTTATTATCATTGTTTTATTTTCTTTGGTTGCTTCATTTTAGGATGCCTTTTTTGGTACATATTGTTACCTCTGCAGGTCTATCTAGACAAGCTAGGCTGGACAAAGAGTCTGGAGGCGAAAATGATGGGACTGATGGTTCTGGGGTAGGGGACATGGGAGAAGGGGAGGAGGGGGAAAGGAGGTGGTGTTGACCATCCCAGGGATAAGGGAAAAACAATTGATCCAAAATCAGTGACAAGGTGGGTGAGAGAAGTCCGATAGGGATCGATCAAGACTAATGTAACAGAAAAACACTGAAACCAAAATGGAAGCTGAGCATGATAGTGGAACAAGAGGAAAGTAAAAGGAAATAGAAGAAAGAACTGGGGAATAAAGGGCATTTATAGTGGTTCAAATACAAGCATGTACATAGGTGCATATATTTATATGTGATGATGGGGAAATAGATCAATGCACATGTACTTATAGGGTTAGTAGTGGGACAGTAGATGGGCATTGGACCTCCACTCAAGTACTTCCTTAGTGCAAGAACATTTTGTTCTATTAAATTGGCATTCCATAATGCTCACCTTCCCTACACGATCACTGAAGACAAATGTGTGCATAAGCAAAAGTGGTGAAGAAAGCTGGTGGTGTCCGGCTCTCAAAAGATGTAGCATCTGGGGTCTTAAAGGCTTGAAAATAAACAAACAGCTATCTATCTCAGAAGCAACAGAACCCATATGGAAGAAGCACACCAGCTTGTGTGACCACGAGGTGTCAAAGGGATCAGCTATCAGGCTTCAAGAACTAAATAGCATAACATTGCATGCTCACTTTCCTGATATGGTAGCTGACGACAAATGTGTGCACTAGCAAATGTGGTGAAGTAAGCTGATGGTACCCAGCTATCAAAAGATATAGTGTCTGGGGTCTTAAAGGCTTGAGTAAACAAGCAGCCATCCAGTTCAAAGGCAACAAAGCCCACATGTGACCATGAGGTGTTGAAGGGATCCGGTGTCAGGCATTAAAGAACTAAAATTATATCATTATAAATGAGGAGGAGTGCAGATTGGGGACCCAAAGTCCATCAATAGGTGAAGCGACATCCTCTTACAGAAGGGTTGCAGGGAGGAGATGAGCCAGTTAAGGTACAGTGTAGTAACAATGAAATATGCAATTTTCCTCTAGTTTTCAAATGCTTCTTCCCACCCACTATCATGAACCCAATTCTACCAGATAAACCCAACTAGACCAGGGGATGTTCACAGGATTCGGAAACATGGGGCATAGATGATCCCTCAGGACTAGTGGTGGGAGTGATGACACTGGAAGGGTGGAGGGATAGTGGAATAGAAAGGGGGAACCAATTTAAGGGATCTACATATAACCTCCTCTCTGGGGCACGGACAACAGGGAAGTGAGTGAAGGGACACATTGAACAGTGTACGATATGAAAAACTAATAACAATTTGTAAGTTATTAAGGCTTCATGGGGGAGGGGGGAGGGAAATATGGGGAGCTGGTACTGGGGGTCTAAGGGGAGACATGATGTTTTGAGAGTGATGATGGCAACAGGTGTGCAAATGTGTCCTGCATATAATTGACATGAGGGGAGTTGCATGAACCCCCAATAAAATGATTCATTAAAAAGGGAAGAGGGGGGAGGAAGAGCTTATACCAAGGGCCAAGTGGAAAATATTTGGAAATGAATATGGCAATATGTGTACAAATACGCTTGATATAAATGATATATTGAATGTTATAAGAGCTGTAAGAGCCCCCAATAAAATCACCAAAAAAATGTGTACTGCTTCAAAGGATAATAGCAAGAGAATAAAAAGAAAGGCACAAAAAGGGGGGAAATCTTTGCAAAGTCTACATCTGATAAACTCAATTTATATAAAGTATTCTCAAAACTCCACCATAAGAAAGCAAAGCTCCATTTTTATAAACAAGCAAAATATTTACAAAGCTATTTCTTAAAAGGTGCAGGTGGTAAGCAAGCACATGAAGAGCTGTTCAGCATCACTGGTCACTGGGGAAATAGATAAAACCACAATGAGATACCACCACACACTAATTAGAAAGTCTAGAATTTAAAAGGCAGGCCATTCTGGTGGGATCATAGAATAAATGATACTGCCAATTTGGAAACCACTGAGCAGTTTATTTTAAAGTTAAGCATATATCTACCACATTATGTAACTACTCCACTCCTAGATATTTTACCCCAAACTAAAGAAATATATGGATGATACAAATGGTTAAGCTACTACTAAACTCTGTTGGTGGTTGTAATTCTCCTAGAGATGCATAGAAAAACAGGTCTGGCGAATAACTCCCCGAAGACCACAGCCTTGTAAGTCTTGGAGCATCTCTTTGCACCCATGGGTTTGCCACGAATCAGAATCTATTCAATGGCAACTAAAAACAGTCACACAAAACACATCCTTGCAATAACTTATACACGGATGCTCATTATAACTTTATTTGCACACAACTTAAATTGGGAATTAACTAGTAAAGAACTAGTGAATAAATTCAATGATAGTAATTACTAGATAGTAATTATAACAGCAACATCGATGGATTTCAAAATAGTGATATCGAGCAGAAGAATCGAGCCAAAAAGGGCATGTACTCATGATTTATATAAAACTCTAGAAGATGCAAATTAGTTTCTAGGGACAAAAAGCAGATTATCATTTTCTTGACAAGGGGAAGAAAATATTACAGAGATCCCAAGGAAAACCTGGGGCATGGTTACTATCTTGATTGCAGGGATGGATTCAAAAGAGTTTTTGTCTGCATATATGTGTGTTCAAAATTGCTCACTTTAAAAATTGTATAACTGTAAGTAAATTATACTATTGTTACATCATCGTTGTTGCCAGGGGGCCTCAACTCTGTTCTGATTCATAGCAACTCTTCAGAAAGTACAACTGAAGAAATACCATGGATAGAAACAAACACCATTTTTTTGTGCACCATGCTAACAATTGCTTTACAATTGTAAAACTGTTATTTTTTAAAGTCAATTAATACTACAAAGCTTATAATAAAAAACAAAGCAAGCAGGTTCCTGCCCACCTTTGGTCCCCCATTTGAAAGTCTATTAAATGTGTCTTCTATTTACATCCAACTTATTAAATGCATTCTGATGATAATAACTTTTTCCTATAAAAGGAAGGTGTAAAAACTGCTAGAACCCTCTGGTCTAGTGTACTTCCTTGCTGTTATCTTAGAGTTGATCTTCACTCACTTCCTGGACTGCCACTGAGCCTTTGTCCTGTGTTTAATCTTCATTTTCCTGGATCTCATCTTCCACTGTCTTGTTCAACACCTTCAATTTGACCAACTGCTCAAATGAATTTCCTGGTTATCATTACATGGAAGGTGTGTAATGTTGAGGGTTTTCCTGCACACACACACAAAACACTAGTTTGGAAGTAATTTTCTCTCAGAATTGTAATCTTACTTCTTTGTTATCTTTGAGCTTACAATCTTGCTGTTTTGAAGTTCAGTGGCATTCAGACTCTTAGCTCTTTCCATTTTCTCCTCTCTCTGGAACTTTATAGAATTTCTCTCCAATGTTTATGATGTTATCACAGTGATCTTTTGTGTGTTTGTGTACTTAGTATTCAATATTAAGTTTAGAATAAAGAAATTAAATCTGGAATCATTTTCTCCCTTCTGTTTTCTTTATCTAGGTCTATTGTTGGACACCACTGTTAGACATAAACTAGACTTTTTACATTGGGCCTCTATGCTTCTTATACTCTTTGCTCATAAATTTCTGATTTTGGCTCTACTTTCTGAGATCTTTCCCTGTTTATTTTCTATCAGTCATGTTTTTTCTTTCCATTGAGGTATGTTTTGGTCCTTTGACATAGCAAACATAGTGAATAGAAGTTTTAAAAATAAAAAAATACATACTATTATGATTGTCTACTGCAATAATACCCATATTGTCTTCCAGTGTATATGTGTGCATGCACACTGTTTTTTTCAGGTGCTATCAGGTTGGCATGGTATTATAGAGAGTTTACCTTTTAATTGTGGTGAAAATATACATAACAAAACATGCACCGATTCAAAATTTTCTCCATTCATAAATTGAGTGACACTGATTACATGCACCAAGATGTGCAACTACTCTCAATAATCTTTTCCACATTACTCCACTATCATTAACATAAACTCACTGCCTCTGATGCAAAAATTCTCCCTTCCCTCCTCCTGACAACACCAGTTAACCAGTAATATATTTTGTGTTTCTATACACAGTGGCTGCATACAATGGGCTTGTGATGGGTAGGTTTGTTATGCCAAAATGGCCACAGAAGATTGGTGGGTCTGTTGTGACGGCACAGCCAATGAACACATGGGATGAATTGAAGGGCAGATATAGGAGGGGGTTGGCAAGTCCCGCCCTTTCTCTTGTTTCCGGATCTTCAGACCAGAGAGCTGCTTTGTTCGTCCTGTGCCTCGACCTCCAAGCAACACTACCCGTGGGACACCTAATCGTGGACTGTGTTACTGTGAGTTGAGGATCCTTCAAGCCCTACTTCGCCACGCTCCTGGGATATACATCTCTTGAGCTGGGGACTGTTGGACTCTGTTATCTGGCTGACTGTTGGTGACAGTTGGTGAGTGTTGGTGACTGTTGCTCTGCCGTTTGCTGCCTGTAACCAGATAGCCTGGATTGCTCTACAGAGGACTATTCAGCGGCCCTCAAGAATTGAAGGACTGCCAGTCTTCTAGTTGCCTCACGCAAGTGAGTTGCACCGAGCAATCGGTATTGTTTTATAGTTAACTTTTTCTCTTTTTATCTTATATATCTTTCTCAATATATAAGTATATAAAAATAATTACTAGTGTCCTGAATTTTATTTCTTTAAGAGAACCCTACCTGACACAGGGCTCAAACATGAGCACAATGGTGAAGATAGAGTGGGACCAGGAGGGGTTTCATTCAGTTGGCACCTTACAGCAGCATTTATATGTTTATGAGGGGGTACTTATAAAAGAGGAACTTTTGTAGTATGAATTTTTCCCATTAGTTGAGCATCCAGCAAACTTTCTCTGAGACAGTGCATGCATTGGCGTCGCCTAGGAAGACACTCTCTGTGTAGAGTGACTTTTTTTGTAAAAGCAGTTTCACTGGAACCATGGTTTTTGCAATGGTCGATTTAAGAGAATAGGGTGCAGCTGTGAAGTCTTGTTTCCTGCGCAGGATGGGGTGGGAGTGTGCCACAGAAACTCTTATGATATTGAACACAGTTTACAAGGACAGCACTAGGGGACAAACTCAAATGTTTGAGTAGTATTCTCATTTCAAAAAAAGATAAAATGTTGATTGATAACAAACCTTGTTCTGAGTATCCGTCAACTTGCGGAATGGCCAAAAATATCAATAAAATCTGTGCACTGCTACTGGAAGAACTATGGAAGACTGACCATTCAAGAGATGGAGAAGTGATCTGGACCATCTTCGACCTTGGTTCAGCAAATTTAAACAGATGATTTGTGGCTGAGAATGATCACTGTGATATCTGTGCCTCGGGTTCAGCCTCACCAGCAAAAAGAGCATTGAATGGATGCCATGCTTTGAAAGACAGCTCCAGTGTGACTCAGACTAGTTTTCCCCAAGATCATTACTGATGACAAGACATGGTGCTATTCTTAAGGTCCTGGAAGCAAATATCAATCAAGCCAGCTGAAGATGTCCTCATCACCATGCCTAAAAAAGGGAAATCACAGAACAAAATTGTGTTCATATTTTTTATGTGGAGGAGATGGTGCATTTGGAATTCCTTCCACCAGGTCAGACTGTTAATCAAGCTTTCTATTTAGAGGTTCTGGAAAGATTGCCTAACGGTGTGCAACAAAAAGGCCTGATTTGGGAAAAGAAGACAACAAGCGATCTAAAATCGATATTGAGGAGGGCATAGGATTCCTGATAGAGCTGGATCAAAAGCAATGTAACTGAGGGGGATTCTGAAACATGAATGAAGGCTGAACATGATAGTGGGACAAGAGAAAGGTAAAAGGAAATAAATGAATGAATTAGGAGGCAAAGGGCATTTATAGAGGTCTACATACAGGTATGTACATATGTAAATATATTTACATGTAATGATAGAGAAACAGATCTATGTACATATATTTACATACTTGAGTATAAACCGACACAAATCTCAACTGAGGCACTAATTTTACCACAAAAACTGCATTAAAAATGTGCTGGAAAACTTGGCTTATACATAAACAGAATATGTTAAGCATCAAGGTAGGAGAGAGAAATTGGGCCTCTACTCATGTACTCCTTCAACACAAGAACACTTCATTCTAATAACCTAGCATTCCATGATACTCACCTTCCCAACACGATCACTGAAGGCAAAATGTGTGCATAAGCACATGTGGTGAAGAAAGCTGATAGTGTCCAGATATCAAAAGGTAATGTCTGGGTTCTTAAAGGCTTAAAGATAAATAAGTGGCCATCTAGTTGAGAAGCAACAAAGCCCACATGGAAGAAGCACACCAGCCTGTGTGATCATGAGGTGTTCGATGGAATCAGATGTCTCAGGCATCAAAGACCCAGAACAAAAAGTCTTATCTATGTGAAGGAGGGAGAGTGCAGAGTGGAAACCCAAAATCCATCTGTACAAAATTGTACATCCACTTACAGAAGAGTCACAAGGAAGAGACAAGCCAGTCAGGGTGCAATGAAACGTACAATTTTCCTTTTGTTTTTTAATGCCCCCCCAACTATGATAATCCCAATTCTACCTTACAAATCCAACTTGACCAGAGCATGTACACTGGTACATACAAGAGCTGGAAATACTGGGACTCCAGGACGGATTAACCCCTCAGGGCCAATATGAGAGTTTCAACACCAGGAAGGGAAGGGGAAGGGGAGGGAAGAAAGGGAAAAACCAATCACAAGGATCTACTTATAACCTCTGCTCTGGGGGACGGGCAACAGAAAAGTGGGTGACATGACAAAATACTAACAATTTATAATTTGTAAATTATCAAGGGTTTGTGAGGGAGGAAGGGGGAAAGAGGAGCTGATACCAAAGGCTCAAGTAGAAAGAAAATGTTTTGAAATTGATGATGACAATATATGTACAAATGTGCTTGATTCAATTGATATATGGATTGTTATAAGAGCTGTAGAGCCCCCAATAAAATGATTTATTTTTTTAAGGAAGAATAAGAAGAATTTGGTGAACCCAACCATGTAACACCTTTTGAAGGGTAACCTTATGAATGTTGAATTTAAATGGAAGTACTGTAGTACGAGAAAGCAGCTCTCGTGGTGGTGTGGGTTACAAGTTAGGCTTCAAACAAGGCGGATGATTCAAATTCATTCCGTTGCTGTAAGGGAGAAAGATGGGGTTTTCTGCTCCCATAAGGTTTACAGTCTCAGAAACTCAGGGAGAGTTTCATCTTTTCCCAGAAGGCCCACCTGCATCAGCATAAAGTCAATGGCTGTGCGTGTGAGCGGCTGTTAAACTACTGGAAGATAGTTATGGTTGTTATATCTCACCAGTCATCAGCTTCACAAGGATCATCTGCTCTGGTTTACTGGCATAGAACAGCCATCTCCATCCCTTTTTATGGTCCCCATAGAGACCTGGAGGACTTCCTTGATCATTTGTCTCCATAAACCCCCAGACTGCTTTCCTTTCTTCCTTCCTCCTTCCTCCTTTTTCTTCCTCTTCTTTTTTGAGACATTTCTCATTAATGAATATGCTTCTCATTGTAATAACCTGAATAAAATCGTTTCTTTAATTACAACATTTTGTCTCTCACATCAAGCATCTAGAATCCTTTGTATTTCTGTATATGCTCTCAAAACACAAATAAAAAAGGATCTCTTTCATAATCCAAATCGATTAGGTGAACAAACTACCAGAAAACGTGCTTTGAGATAACATTTTCATTCAAGGTGCATTGTAAGAGGCTCAAAAAGATGGGGCAAGGTTTTCCATGAGCTTACTATAATAAATTGTTGGACTGTCTTATGTCTGCTTGTTACTAAATCTTTGTCGTATGTATGAGATAATTCCATTTAAGTAAGTCTTCATTTGTAACGCACATGCTGATTTGTGCATGAAAAGATGTATATTCTTCAATGTATAGCCATTTAAACTTAAACATTGTGAAAATTGAATTTTCTTACATCAGTTTGCATCAAATATCCAATAAAAGATATAAATTAACTCTCTAATATATTTTATTATTAACTCTATCTGTAAATAACTTAACTCCTTTTCTCTTATTTCTTTATGCTTTCTTATTAATAAACCATTTTATTGCGAGCTCATATGACTCTTATCATGGTCAATACATACATCAATTGATTTCTTGATAATAAATGCAGAAACCACCTATATCCACTTGCAGTAATTACACACTGGGATGCTAACTGATCTGTCAATGGTTCACACCCAGTCAATCCAAGAAAGGAAAGTGTGGCAGTCTGCTTCCTTGAAGATGTGTACCCTTGGCAGCCTTTTGAGGATGTTGTGCTCTCTTCGAGAGGTTCATTATGAGTCAGAATCAATAGGACCTTTATCAGCATAATTTTACTTCTCTAGTAAACTCTTGCCCAGTAGAAATGCTGCAAATAAACCATGTGCATGTTCTAGGAACATTATTAAAGGCTTTGCATCAAAGGTTTCAGGTTCAAATCTAGTCATAGGTGCCTCAAAAGAAAGGCCTGGTGATCTACTTACTAAAATATTAGCCACTGGCATCTCTATGGAGCACAATTCTATTTTTGACATATCTATGGTTGCTGTGTTGGCAACTGGGTTTTTAATCTAGAGATATAGCGTCGTAGGAGTTGAATATGCTCCATATGCAAAGTCATCAATATGGAGTTGTTACAGTGAACCTGGTGGATCTGGCTGCCTGCCATGAAAAAAATGCCAAGTACGCAGGCATGTTTTGAGATACATACATGTGGGCATGTATGTGCATGTGTGTGTATGTGTGTGTGTGCATATGTCCAAAATGTACTGCCATTGACTCAGAGCTGACTCATAACAACCCCTGTGGCTTTCTAAGACTGTAACTCTTTACAAGTGTAGAAGGCCTAGTCCTTGTCTTGAGGAGCTGCGGGTGATTTTCAACCGCTGACCATGCAGATTGTAGCCCACCACATAATCACTACATCACTAGAGCTCCTGATGTACAGTGTATATGCAATACACAATAACAAAACAGCCTATTGTATATATAAGACACAGTGTAATATATGCAATGCATTGTATATTTATATATACTGAATATAAATAACTGATATATGTGTAACAATTTATACATACACAAATTGGATTGTGAATCCTCAAAACTGCTATATCTTAGAAGAAAGAAAGGGATGGAAGTGGGGGTGGTGGCTAGGACTCTGTTCTTTGTCCTTCTGCTTATCTTGGTTGCATTACTGTAGATACTTTATGGCTTGGGTCTGCTCTGGTCAGCATGACTCAGACAGTCTTAACACACCCGTGGTTTTTTTCTCTGCTGACAATCAGTTTGCTATTAACAAGAAGGCACTCAGTTCCTTTTTATCTTGCATCATGGCTATTTTTCTTCATTCTAGCAATAGCATTTAGGACTGGGGATGGCCACTAATTGCTCTAGCGAAGAGGTCAGGAAAGTGCAGCTTGAGCGGCATATGCAGCCCTAGACTCTGAAATAAAATTGAAAAAAATTAAAGAGTGTTATTCAGATGATGGCAATTTCATTTGTTTGTAAAATATATATTTATGGCTCTTCATTAAATTTTAAATTGTTGGGGGAGACACCTTTGGCTACTCCTTCTCAAAGGTTTGCCAACTCCTCCCTGCTCTAGGGCAAAGATTGTACAGGGGAGGCATTGTGACAGAAACAGGATCAGCACTGATTAGACCATATCTTTATACTTATTCAAAAACAGTTACTGAACCCCTAACACTTCCCAAAGATGCTAGGTGCTGGGTATACACAAGAGTGAACAAGAGTTGTACTTGCTCTCAAGAAGCACCTTAGAAAGTTCTGATTCACTTTTCCCTTGACTGAAATGACTTTTTCATTATTTTCATGATAAAATCAAACTGTTAGTTCAGCTATGTAGACAATATGGATTTATTACAATGGGCGACAAAACAACACACCCCACAATTAAAGATCTGCAGTCTGTTAGGATAAGTCCTTGGCTTAAATTGTCTGTTCATTTATTTTCTCCCCCCCCCAGTCACATGAATTATTCAAAGAAAGATATTCTATAAACTCATACAATTTCTTTAATCATATTTGCATGTCAACTTTAAGTTCAGTGTGTTAAAACGTCTTAAGCAGATTTCAGAATATGAACTTGAAAATATTTTAATTTTTCTACGTCTAATTATTTCTGTTAGGACTTTCACACAGTGCTATCACTGAGATGAATAGAAATGAATGTACAGAAGAAATTGAATGGGTGAAAAGAAGGGCAAAGATCAAGTGAAATATGAATAGGGGTAATCATGTCTTTATATTTATAATTTGTTTAACATGTATGGTCCACATAAGATGGTTGGCAGTGATAGAACCATTCTGGATTAAATCAAGAGTTCCCATGAATAGAAATGATGCTTAATGGAATTGTTATAAATAGCTCTTATTATTAAGATAAATGAAATGCAAGTTTTAGCTGAGTGACTAGACACATCCTGAGTGAATAATGTAAGAATGTTCAAACAAATAACCATCATAAGTTGGTGAACCAGGTTAATCCCCTTGATTATACAAGAGTCTAATGAGAAAAATTAGTCTTTACAGAGTTATCAGTATTTTTCAACTAAATTCAAATTAAGACTGAGATTAAATCAAGGCTGAACAAAAGGCAAAGGTCTGGTGATATATTTGTGCACTTGATCCATTGTGTAAACCTGCAAACAATACTTCAACTCTATGACCCTTTGTCTTCCTTCATGAGGTCCGGAACTGACCTCAGCTGAAGAATAATCAACTAAGATCCAAAGGGCAACGTTACCCCAAAACAAAGTTCCAAGGGTTAAGAAAGTCAGAGGGATGGTAACAGAAAACACAGGAACAAAGCAAGAAAAGTGATGGTACATAAAAATGGAGTGCATTGGATAAGTTGAAACAAAATGTGTAAGAATTGTTGAAAGCAAGACTGATGGTCTGTTCTATAAACCTTCATTAATTCACAATAAAACTATTATTTTTAAGCTGTCATTCTAGATTAATGTCTATATAGGGGATTGGTAGGGTGGGTGAAGGTGTGATAAAGCAAATAAAATAAAATGTAAATTATAGCACATATAACTATAGCTGTAGGACATATCTGTTTACAATTCTACCCCCTTTTCACTGTTTGGAAATTTTCATAATGAAATATTGGGACTTAATGTGGTAATAGGCTTCATTTTTACCAACAGTGTGTGTTATGTGTCTTACATGATATGCTAGATAATTTGCAGTACTGACACTACATTTCTGGTTTAGCATGTATAGTGAATGGGATAGTGGTAATGTTATTCCTTCACCATCTTCATTTATATGCACTCCCCCTGAGTTAGGAGAATCACCAATGAAACATTCAGAAGAAAGTGTGATGGAAGGTCCAAGTCATCAATCTTTCTCAAAATGATTCCCAAATTGTAGCTGGTAGTATATCAAACCAGAGAAAAGGGGGTAACATATGGGCCACATTTCTCAGAAGGACAGGGATAATGGAGAGGGAAAATTTTCCTTAAACAAATTGTATTCCTCAGTACTTGGTTAACGATATATCCAATATTTGGTTAACAATATATCTAATTAAATGTTTATACCGTTGCGGGGGGTGGGGGGAAGGTCTTGCCTTTAGGAAGTAACTATGTTCTCAGAATATTCCCACTTACTGGTCACTAACAGGACTAAGAGTCAGAGTCTTCTCTGGGAGTAGGTTACGTAGATATGCAGAAATAAATCTGAAAGCCAAGACCAGGCAGAAGGGAAATTTTAGATGCAGCTAGGTATGTACGCTCTGTGAAAATAAAGGCATTTTCACTGTTTTGGTCACTGCTATATCATATATGCTCAGGGTCTACAACAGCAGTTCCCAGCCTGTGGATCGTGACCTCCTTGGGAGGTTGAATGGCTCTTTCACAGGGATTGCCTAAGACCATCAGAAAACACTCATTTCCAATGGTCTTAGGAATGGATACACTGCTACTCTTTCCGTCTCTGGGTGGATCTGTCCACAAGCAGATATGCCCACAAGTACCTGGCATGAAAACTGTTACCCATGCTACACCGTGCTTCAAGGCGAAATTGCTTTTATTTGCAATTAAGAACAAATATTGCACAATATATAATTACACACTGTTTTGTGATGAATCACTGTTTTAACTATGTTCAACTTATAAAAACATAAATATGTCCTGCATATAGAATATTACATTATAATTCATAACAGTAGCAAAATTAATGTTATGAAGTAACAATGAAAGTAATTTCATGTTTGTGGATCACCACAACAAGAGAAACTGGATTAGAGGGTCATGGCATTAGGAAAGTTGAGAACCTATGCTCTGCAAGGTGTCCATAAATACTTTTAGATTAACAGTTGAATGAATAAATGGATTCTCCACACTTTACTAGATTGAAAATCTAATTAATGACATGGAGCATCATGTCTTATCTCAGATCATATTAAAAGACAAGGTATTCCACGCCAAAATAAATCATTCTAACATTAAAGATAGAATGCATGGCAGATGTAACCTTTCTTATAGATATGCTTAGCTTTCAAGTTCCTCATCTAATAACTAACCATTTTTAACATGTTATATTAGACATGGCAAAGCAAGAATGACCCTTATACTTGCAAATATTTAGAAGACTAAATTTTCCCATTTTTGATTAAAATTATTATTAATTGGGAGTTAATGCATATATCATATCTTTATAGTTCAATCATGGGAAGCAGTACCACAGTCAGTTTCCAAACATTCTTTTTCTTCCAGAACTCTTTGACATCATCTCCCTTTTTTAACTGCCTCCCCCCCGCCACCATAATATCCTTCCTTCTCAAAACCCTTATTCTACTTGTTGATCAATCCTGGGGTTCATATGCAGAAAAACAGAAAAAAAAATCCTATAAAACAATTTCAAGAGGACGACTCCCAATGACCAAACACCTCTGAGATATACCCTAATATGAACAAGCCAAAACAAAACAAAAATACAGAAAACGTTGAAAACCAGAGCAGGAGCAGCATGCGTCAGAGGAGAAACAACTGACAAAGCTTTAACTGTTCAAGTCAGATTTCTCCATTTGATCTTCTATACTCATCTCTGCAATATACTCTGTTTAGTAACCACTTTCTTGCTATCCCTCAATTATGGATAGAGGGAGATCACAGGGAATTGCTTCTTTCCTATGTAGATCCCACAAATGTATCTCGGACTCCCACTATCATCCATAGCCTTCTGCAAACCAGATTCTCATGATTTAAACTCTGATCCTAATCCCTCTTTCATCTTCAGATTATATGATTTACAATCCTTCCATGACTAATGATGGTATGCTTCTTCCATGTGGACTTAGTTAACATCTCAGTTAGATGGCTGTTGTTTTGGAGACAAGCCTTTAAGATGCCATTTTATCTGATAGCCAGGAACCATCTAATTTCTTCACCATATTTTTCTACAGTAAAATATGTTCCCTTGTTGAGGGCAGTGTCATGATGTAAGAACTAATTGTTCTTAAGTTGGAACTAAGATTTAGTGAGAGCCCAAGACCCATTCATGGATCTATTTTTTTCTGTTTGCTTGTTCAGTTTTTATCGGCCATGGCTCCCTTTCAAAACCTTATTAACTTATGATAGAGAGTCTTATTAATCATTCCCCCCTGGGACATAGCAATCTTCCATTAATATTGTCTTTGAGTAGGTCTTGGTATAAAACTTGTAAAGCCTTGTTGAGAGAGGGATGTTGGGCCAATGTAGGCTAACTCAATATCACAGTACCTGAATTATTCAACTGTACAGAATAAAATCATTTTGTGAGTAGATGCTATTTATATGACCTATGGGGGTTAATTGTCAGGGAAATTTAGAATAATAAAGTGTTAAGTCAAAAGCTATCGGGCCCATCAGTAAGAAAACTGGGACAAATCTAAGAGTCCTAGCACAAGGAATACATGGACAATCAGAGAGAACAAAGGAAACATTCCCCGAAAGAAAAAAATAGATGAATGGGACATATTAAAAAAATTTTTTTGCAAACTCCATATTAAAATTTTTTAAAAGTTGTGTGCCTCTAAAGCAATGATTCTCAAACTTCCTAATGCTGCGACTCTTTAATAAAGTTCCTCATGTTGTGATGACACCTCAATCAAAGAATTATTTCTGCTGTTACTTCATCACTGTAATTTTACCACTGTTATGAATTGGATGACCTCTGGGAAAGGATCACTCGACCCCCAAAGAGGTCGCAATCCACAGGTTGAGAAACGTTGCTTTATCACTTTAAAAATGTCTTGTGCACCTTATTTGTTGAATGAAAAACCTCCTTTATTTTTGTTTTGTTTTGGGGTGTGGCATCACTGCCCTCTGGTGGTCGTGGAAGATACTCAGCCTTGCTGCTGCTGGTTTTGAACCACCAAGCCCGTGGGCTGCAGTCCCGCACTCAAGCACTGCGCCACCGGGGCTCATCCCTTCCTTTAATTTATTGACTGTGCTTCTTTGAGGGCTCTTTGTACGTCCAAGTAAATTTTCAACCTCTTCTCTATTTATCATTATGCTGTCTATTGGTTTGTTTTTAGGATTTTTGCTTTCTTTCATTTGGACTGCAATCTACAATGAAGGCTGGGATGAGGCATAGGGTAAGTGATCTAAGGGCCTTCGTCCTGCATTTGTCACCATAGGGTTTTGTGTGTGTGTTTTATCCTATTGAGCCTTTGATCTCTAATGATGACTTTTATACAGAAATATGTAGCTTCCTACTAGATTCATGCCTGTAATAATTCTTACTCCAGTAATCCTTTTTCACTGAGGAACTGAAGAAGTTTGAAGATAGCTAAGAAATTTTTGAAAAGAAAGATCTGTACAGGAAGAGGGAGTAGAGTGGAAGGGGGAACTGATAGCAATGATGGATATATAACCCCCCGTGAGGAGGACAAATATCAGAATTGTGGGTGAAGAGATACATCAATGGTGTAAGATATGAATATATATGTATATATATTATTAAGGGTTCACAATGGTGGTAGGGTGGAAGAGGGAGGGAATAGGAGCTGATATCAAATGACTCTAGAAAGAAAATGTTTTGAAATTGATGATGGCACATCTGTACAAATTCACTTGATACAATTGGTTTATGGATTGTTACAATATCTGTAAGAGCTCACAATAAAGAATGCAATTTTTAAAAATTTGAAATAAAAAGACTTATATGAGATAATCTAATCAATTTTTCAAAAAGCTTTCACATAGTATATTAGCCAAGGGAAAACTTGGGTTGGGGGGTAATGCCTATGATTTAGGATGATAAATGAAGCACTTTGTACTAAATTAAGGCATCTCAGTGCTGTCAAGTAAGTTTTGGGCTGCAAAGTACAAGGTTGACCATTCAAACCTTTGCTACTCCAGGAAGACTAGAGAAACAAATTCATAGACATGCATATGGATATAAGGGTAAGGTTTATATACAAAAAAAACCCAGAACACTGAGAAAGCATCCCAACCCAGTCCAGTTCTAAGTCATAAGTCTAATATTAGCTTATATGCCCGATATCAGTCAATAAAGTCTCCTTCCAGCTCACAAAGTCACAGGCCATTGGGTGCAGAGTCCCGGCGCTGGCTCCCCATGACTCCTTGCTTCCAGGGCTCAGGGTCCATCAACAGAAGTGAGTGGTGATAGAAGCAACTCAGCGCTGGCAGGGGTCTCCACGTGGCTTCTCCAGGCCCAGAGATCTGGTTCCATCAAGGTAAGGCAGTGTGACTTCTCCTCCAGCTTCTCGGATGCTGCCATCTTGTCTTGTCCGTAGTTCATTTTCTCGGAGACTGACTCTCAACAACTGGAGAGATGGCTTCTCATCTCCACAAGGGAAATATCGCGAAATTTCCCAGAAGTCTCTGGAGAAAACCATGCCCACACGGCCTCATTGGCTACTCAATGGCTATCTCCAGATTAACTGGCTAGACTGCACCCCTACATCTTAATCATAAAATTGTCATATTGAATACATGACCACTTCAAAACCCTCCACCCTCTCTGTTGGAGAAATATGAAACTATCTGCTCCCATAACAATTTCCAGCCTTGGAATGCATAACGATTTCCAACCTTGGAAACCTTATACAGAGTTTGAACTGACTTGATGTACATGGGTTCTCTACTGAATTGTCTTGTTGGAGTTTGATGGCATATTTAAGTCTATTAAAGGCACTGATACGTCCTTTGATAAAAAAAAACTGTTTACTTTTGTGTAGGCCAGTGATGTGATTCTCAGTCTTCTTAGTTCAAAGACCCTTTAATACAGTTACTCATGTTGTGCTGACCCACCCATAAATTTTATTCTATTGCTACTTTATAACTGTAATTTTGCTACTGTTATGAATCGGGTGACTCTGTGAAAGGGTTGTTTGATCCCCAAATGGGTCACATCGACCCATAATTTAAGAACCATTGCACTAAAGACTTCATTAGTAGAGTAAAAAGAGACTCCACAGATTGGGAAAATCTATGTAGTAATGACATACCAGACAAAACACTAATTATAAAATCTACACAATTTTACAAGCCTACAACAAGAAAAAACTAATTTACCTCTGAGAAGGAAGGCAGAGAACCTAACAGAAGATTCATAAAAGATAACACTCAAATGACGAGTAAACACTAGCCATCTGGGTAATGCAAGTCAAAACAACCATGAGATACCATCTAATACTCCTACCTCTACACAATTTAAGAAAAAAGAACAAAGAATATCAAATGCTGGAGAGGATGTGGTGATGTTGGAGATGTATCTACTCCTCATAGGCTTGTAAATATATACAGCCTCTGTAGAAGGCGGCATGGTGATTCTTAGAAAAGATAGCAAGTGAAATACCACATGACTCCGCAGTACCATTACTGGACATATGCTCAAAAGAAATAAGAAGCAGATCATGAACAGACATCTGCCCCCCCCATGTTCATAGCAGCACAGTTCACTATATAAAGAAGCTGGAAACACCCAAAATACCCATCAGTAGAAGATTGGATATAAAAAAAAAACTTGAGTATATACACATAATGGAATATTATGCATCCCTAAAAAATACTGATGAGATCATGAAACCACTCAAGACAGGGTGGAGGGTCTGCCACACATTTTGCTGAGTGAACTTAGTCAATTACAAAAGGACAACAACTACATGAGTCCACCGCTGTAGGAACAAACAGCAAAATGGGCACCAGGTCAGGCTTGTAGGGCACTCAGTCTGGTGGCCAGGGGGTCAGACAACCTGGTGAAGAGTCTGACTGGTACCAGTGAACCAGACACCGAAGAATTTTGAAGGTCACTTTGCTGGAGGGTGCCGACGTCAGCTGAGCCAAGGAAGTGGAGTGGAGGGGGATGTTGTCTACAGAGTGGCTGCTATATAAATCTATGATGAGGTTTCCCCTCCCCCCCACACACACACGCAGGACAGGTAGTCAACTCTATCAGAGCGATGAGGAATACTGATAGGAAAAACAAATCAGGAGAGGGAAAAGCGGGAAAACACATCTGGGGGGACACAAATGCATGTCTGTTAAACAGAAAAAAGGGAGAACTGACCTCCAGTTGGGGTGGGGAATATGTGAAAATGCTTTGGAGGGCCCTAGGTGGGGGGTGCCTTTGGTGGTATGCACCCAATGGGCCACACTGACCCAGGCTTCTGGGTGCATTCTGGGGACCCAGCAAAATGTTGAGACACTAAATCCTGGATCTTTAAGGCGCACAGCATACTCCAGCGGCTGCATCACTGAGATTCCCCTGAATAAACTCCACTGGGTGAACTGGACTCTACCTCATACAAACTTGTAAGCTGAGGACATAATTCTGATAACATCTGGTGTCTGAGCAAGGGGAAGATAGCTATACTAAGATTGTTGAACTGATGGTAGGCAAACAGACACGGTTTTTCTACATCAATACCCAATATGCTGTATTATGTATTGCGCTGGCAATCCTGTGACTAAGATTCTCAGTGATGATTATAGTAAATTTTCTGATTTGTTATTTTTAAGGAAAGCAGACATTCTTGTGACCATTCCAATGAATGATTTTCTGCAAAAATTGCTTTCCCTTATGATGCTAGACTTGCTGGATGACTCATAAATCAACAAATATCAGTGAGTACTACGCCTGAAAAAGACAACAGAAGTGATAAAATGAGGAAGCATAACTGTTTGACATGGAGTTTGCAACTCATCAATGATT
>PVJH01011805.1:0-67165 GCA_004026705.1 Nesogale talazaci | reverse complement strand
TCTCATGGTGATGTGGGAAACAGGACCACAGAAAGAGTAGGTGTAGATACATGATGTATGCTCATGCGTAAAGAAGCCTGGATGGTCAGGATTCTGGGCGAAGGGAGGGAGGCCTCCACCTTTGTGAGATGGAGAAAAGTCCCAGTCACAGTGTCCTGATCAAAAGTCATCCCACAAGATCCTCCAACATAGCGCTACTTTCAAGTTCCCTCTGGCAAGCATGTGACTTGTCACTGTGGGCAGAGGCCTGCCCAGGGGCAGACATCTTTCTCTGGTTCTCCCTGCTTAAGCGCAGTTAACCCCCCTCTGCCTCCGCCCAGTATGAGCTCTGGTTTTCTCCCCCAGTCACTCAGGCACCCCTAAGGTTGAGATACTGCCCAAATCGACACCTATGTCATTAAGGAGAGCTGCATGTCCTGAGACTATATCAGCCTGTGAAAGCAGCCATTAGCTCTGCCCGGGTCCTGACAGCATGGAAGAAGTGAGCACGCTCTCTTCCTTGTCTGACTCTTCTTTCCTCTTAGGTGTGCACAGTTCCTGAGCACCCATTCGCTTGTGGGGGCTGGGTTCCTCTCACATCACCCGCATTGCTCTCGTCTCTGGCTTGCATTGCCATGTGGCTGTTCTTGCGGGAAGGATTGTGCTGCCCTATGTTTTAGAATAATGTTCTGAGTTGCCAATACAATTTATCTCTATGAAATTCATCCACCCTGCCACTTCCTTATTTTTATTCTCTTTAGCCCAGGTGATCAATCTTGAAAGTTTCTATCACCATTTAGTGATTTGGTTATTGGGACTATCTGCTTAGAGATCACTTGGCAGTTGCTGCTCTGTGTTTTAGGAATTATTTTTGCATATATATATATATACATATATATATATATATATATATTTGACTTAACATTTCCCTACCTTTACCCCCCCAAAATTAAAATACACATTTCCCCACCATTTTCAGATTTTTCTTCAAATTTACTTAATTTTATGAGGCTAGTTTAATTAGTTCCATCGTTAAACATACTCTGGAGGGTGTATATGAATTTCCTTTAGATATTTATTGCCTTTAAAATCAATAACATATGGACTAAAATTATTTCTCTTTTCTAGTTTTTAAAACATTATTTTATCTCTGCATAAAAGTTTATGTCTGCCTCTTATACTTCCCCCATATTTCTAGGTATAGAAACAACATGATTTTACAGGTACTCTTGTCTCCAGCTAATCTGAAATCTAATATAAATGCTCCATAAATTTTCCTTCTTGCTTTCTTTGTGGTTGCTTCTGCGAAGTTTTTAAGCTATTATTAAATAATTAATTCCCTGTATTTTATCATGTGAACAGTGCTGTAAAAGGTAATTAAAATAAAAGTGACTGAAAATATGTGAGAGAAAAATGAAAAAATTCTCTTCAAAAGTACTTATATGGCAAATAGAAAGTTAAAAATAAATGTATCACATGCTTAATTATACACATAACTATGTTTTACTATGGTAAGCATATATATATATACTGAGATAAAAAGAATATACTATAATTGACTAGTGACTATAGCTTTTAATAGCAGATATTACTACACCACATAAAGGACACAATCCTTTTTAAAAAGTAAAATCACAATAAAATTGAATTTTTCTCATCAATGGATATTGAAATATTAGAAATGGTACAGTCACAAGTTGTATTCATCAAGAAAAGAATACTGATGGCCTCATTAAATATCCCTAAATCTCAAAAGCTCATTAATACAAGATTCATTTGCTTCTTATCAAAATCCAATGTGTAACTGAGAATACATGGGTCTATTCACCAGGGGACATGTATCTTCACACATTTATGAAGTGACAAAAACTATCACAAAGGGGATTGGAATTTGTCATGTTATCACTTTAATAGATAAGCAAATTGAGGAGGGGAGGATATATGAAATACTCTGTGGAAAATACATATGGGCTAGTATCAAAGCATTATATATCACTTCCCCCATGTGTCATTAGCCGTAATTTAATTCATTGCTCGATCTAACTCCAAAAGGACACAGGATAGCTAGTATAACTGTTGGCGGAAAAAAAAGGCATATTGATTTTGATGAACAAAGACCATTTCCTATTGAATATCACAGAATGCTTACCAAATATAGATATCATTTCCCTTCTGTCATTGGGCAGTGTGTAGCTTCTTATTAATAGTGCCATTTACGAAGTTTATCTATCATTTCATGCGATTACTTCAAATTTCAGAATCTGTAGATGATGTGTGGTCCTCTAAGATGGTAATACGGACCTTGGTGATGTGGCAACATAGTAGCTTAAGGCGTAGAAAAATTTCTCGTGATCATCTATAAACAGTATGAATATGACTATAGAAGCTGTTATTTTAGTTTTCCCATTGATCTTTATTATATATCTTCTGTCATCCCCATTACTTTATTGAATATGTTCCATCTTTGCTCCCTCCTGTCTGGATCTGCATCAGGTGTGCTGAGTTATTTTTATTCAACTGGAAAGAGTGAAGAATTCAATCTATATGTTTTCAGGTCTTCCTGTGTGGGTCTCATTTTCTCTTTTTCTGCACTTCAAAAGTCCTCTAAGAATCCCACAGCCCTCCTTAAGATAAACCATAATCACTTTATTAGCTTAGGATTTGTTTAATTTTTCTCATTAAAAGTTTACAATTTTGAGCTGAGCCCCGGTGGCATAGTGGTTGTGCGCGGGACTGCGGCCCACTGAGATGGAAGTTCAATTCCAGCAGCGGCTCCACAGGAGCAAAGGCTAGGCCTTCTACTCCCACCACCAGAAGGCAGTGATGCCAAAAAAAAAAAAGACAGAACAAAACAAAAAAGTTTACAATTTTAAATTTAGAGTGTTATTTCTTTTGTCAGATGTATACTTAAGGAATGCTTAACAATTGTATTGAAATATAATTCATATGTCATACATTTTAATCAATAAATCATATTCAAAAAAGTTTGAAAAGCACTACCACAATCAATTTTCTTGTACTCTTTCTTGTACTTCTGGTCATTATTTCCTCATTACCCAACAAGCTTCTCTGTCATGCTTTCAAGAAAGTCAATTCAGTAGCTGTGTCTATATAGTGCCCTATCCCAGACTGCAAACAGAAAGAACAAAGCATTAAAAAATACCAAAGTAAAATAAATAAAAATATCAATAGAAAAGAAAGCAGAAAACATTTTAAAAAACTGAAACAAATACACATTGGATCAAAAAGTTGTCACATTATTGCATAACTACTACTGCAGCAATCCACTCTGCAGTGAAATTTGTCTGATAACAAGGCCATTTCCTTCCCTGGTGCACAGTGAAGATGGTTGAAATTCAGTTCAAAATTCTTGCTTCGAGGGATCTAATAAATGGCAACTCAAGACTATAATATATTTGCTAATTTTACACTCTGCTTTCTTATGACATGCTTTAGTGTAGCAGAAATAGTTCTGCCTTGGTGAATGAACATTCTGGAAAGTGCTACCCTATCTTTAAACCTCTGTTTGTAGTGTAAGTTAAGTTGCTTGTGTGTGATGAATATAGAAAGAAATTTATATCAAGAAACTGCTTACAAAATTGTAAAAACAGTTGAATGCAATCCTGTTGAAGTCAGGTTTCTTCTGCCTTGTGAAAGCTGATGGCCAGGAAGTAGGATGACAAATCAAATACAGGAGAGGGCTGGTGGAAGCAGTGGTCCAATGTCAGCAGAATGAATTTGCTTATGATAGTCTTCAGCATCCACATGCAATTCAATAGGAGATCAAGGACCCATATACAAGATCCAGCTCTGGGAGATGACAGAATGCCAAAAATATTTCTACTCCGCTTGTCTCTCTTATAGAAAATAGGACTCAATACATAGAGTAGGCTTCCCATCCACCATTACCCATGAGTGTCTAGTTAAAATACCCCTAAACATCACCTTCTTAAGAATGGTAGTATAAGGACTGAGCCCCGGTGGCATAGTGGTTGTGTGTGGGACAGTGGCCCACTGGGTTGGCAGTTCAAATCCAGCAGCAGCTCTCCAGGAGTGTGGCTGGGCCTCCTACTCCCACCAGAGGGCAGTGATACCTCAAAAACAAAACAAAACAGAACAAAAAGAATGGGAGTATTTTGAAAATATTTCCCAATGTTATCTTCTTACCATTTGTTTCTACCGTAGTAGGATTAACTTAGGATTGTATTTAATACTACATTAAAAACATTTTAAAATTTATGATTTGATTATCTTTTCAGATTGGGGGATGCACACTTCCCCAAATATGATGATTGCAAATAACAATGGATGTAGTTCTTCATTAAAATATATTGGAAGTACTTACTCATTTTAAAATAATTTTAATGATTATTTTCCACATTAAGAAGATAGAAGTTTTATCAGTCTTATTATAACTTAATTTTCCTGAGGAAAGTACCAAAGAAGGTATTGTTGATGATATTGTAGGTAGTGTTTTAGATGCCAAAATATCTAAAGAAATTCTCCACGTTTTAAGTGTACACATATAGCTATATAGAGAAGAAGACAAGACTTTCTATGCCCATAAAAAGGAACAGTCTTAAGCAACAACAAAAACAAACAAAAACAGTGACTGCCTTTGACACCTACAGGGACAATCCTCCCCTGTCCTCTAGGTCGTTGTGAGCCAGAATTGACTCGATGGCAATGAACTGAAACTATATAGACTTGCTTTTCCTTCTGATATCAACTTCAGAAAATAAATGAGTCAGGATTCGTTCTACTTATTCATTTATGAATAAGATTCCTCTCATTAGATTCATTTTCCCAACAGTTTTATTGGCAAGTAATTTGCATATCACATGATTCAATAGTTCACTCATTCGATCTTACCAAGGGAAGCTGTGCAATCACCTCACATTCATTTTAGAGCACCCCCACCACGACTACTAAATCACGTTTAAGGTAAATTATGCTATCACAATGTATTCTAGTGCTCTCTCTCTGCTCCCACTGTGCTAGTCCAGGTAGACTAGAGAAACAGATTCATCGACATGCACATGGATATAAGGGAAAGGTTTATATACAAGAGGAATGGAACATTGAGAAAGCATCCCAATCCATCCAGTCCAACGTCCTAAGTCTGATATTAGCCCATATGTTCAACAACAGTCTATAGAGTCTCCTCTGACTCACAAAGCATGTGCAATGCCACCAGGACAATCTAGAAGCATCTCAGTGCTGGCAATGTTCTCTCTGTGCCTTCTCCGGCTTCAGAGGTCTGATTCCATCAAGGTAAGGCCGTGTGGATTCTCCTCCAGCTCCTCCTGTTTCTCAGATGCTGCCATCTTGTTTTGTCAGTCAACAACTAGGGTGATGTTCTCTAATCTCCACTAGGGAAATATCATGCGACTTCCCTGAATTCTCAGAGAAAGTCATGCCTACAGAGTCTCATTGGCTATCTCCAGATTGACAGGTTAGACTCCACCCCTAGACTTCCAATCATGAAATTGACACACAAGTGCATGACTGCCACACCCATCTACATTTTTTAATCCAGAAATCCCCTTTCCCTCCCTATCATCCATTCTCCACACTCCTGTATTCTGCATTGATTGCCTTGTTTCAGTTATCATTATGCATCCACTTCTCTTGTGCTTCACAGCTGGGAGGACTAATGGAAAACAACAAAAAAAAACAAATTTTGCTCGGATGGTAATGATAAAAAAATAAAAGTATGCACATGAAATTTTATATAATGCAGAATAAGGAAAAGACCTCCAACAACATTTAAAAAGACAGAGAAGAAATTTCTGTCCTGGAAAGAGTAAAAATTCAGGGCATGTTTATAGAATGGCCAATTGACCAAGGGTTGAGTTCAAAGCAGCATAAATGGTCTCTGCCAGATTGTAGGCTGTTGGAGACTCTTGTTGTGGCTAGAGCAGTCTGCTAGTTGCTCATTCTGACAAGATACTATGCAGATGAGTTTGGGGCTCCCACCGTCCCAGATAGCCCTCCATAAAATTTTGCTCTGATGTTTTTCTCCTCGCCATATTAAAATTTTTTAACTGTCATCTTTCGATAACACAAGCTGGTGTGCTTCTTCCATGTGGACTTAGATGACCCCTCACTTAGATGGTTGCCTGTTTGAATTCAGGTTTGTAAGACTGCAGGCAGTAACGTGATTGACAGTCAGGCCACCATCTGCTTTATTCACCATATCTTCTTGTAGCACCCTTCATTTTAGTGATCATTTCATGAGTACCAAGCATGGCCATGATGCCATTGCAGTCTAAATTGTCATATGGATGATAAATTTCAATTTTGGTAAAATATTGCTTTTATTACTTTTCAATTTCTCTGCTGTATTTTATTTTGAGTCCAATGATTTTGCACCTTATAACTTTCTACATTTAAGGTAAGTTTTATTTTAGGCTTCATTGTTGCTTTTAATCTAGAATTTGAGAATTAAAGATCAATCCTAGAATTTTCCCTGCACAATGTGTAGTTAGTAACCCTACATACACCAGAAGAACACACCACACCATCCTGTATTGCCCTTCCCATGGTGCTCTTGTTTGAATCCATTGCTACAGTCACCGTGTCAACGCATCCTTCAGATGCCCTTCCTCTTTTGTGCTGCTCCTCTACTTTATTAAGCACGATGTTCTTCTCTACATATGTCTAAAGACATGAGGCCTCACCATACTTGCCTGTAGGGAGCACACGTGTCATCATCCTTCCAAGATTGATTCATTCTTTTAGAAGTCCATGCTACAACATTCTTTGTCAGCACCATAATTCAAATGTACCTATTCTTCTTCATTCCTTCTCATTCAAGTCAATTTTCACATGCATGTGAGGCAAGGGAAAATATGGTTTGGATCAGGTGCACCTTATTGCTGAGAGTGACATCTGTGTTGTTTAATACTTTAAAGATGCTTTGTAAAACACAATTGGGGGCTGAGCCCTGGTGGCCTAGTGGTTTTGTGCGGGACTGCGGCCCACAGGGTTGGTGGTTCAAATCCAGCAGCAGCTCTCTGAGAGCAAGGCTGGACTTCTTACTCCCACCAGGGCAGTGATGCCACACACACACATGCACAACATAATGTGGGAGCTATGCAGGGTCAGGGAAAAAAAAACATAATTGTCCAGTACAATATGTTCTCTGATTATTTTTGACTGCTGCTTCATGAGTACTGATCTTAAGTTCCCTTGATTTTCAGCGAGGACAGTAATGTCATCTCTGTATCTTAGGCTGCTAATAAATGTTCCTCTGATCTTGATTCTGTATTCCTTTTTATCTAGGTCAGTTTCTCAGATAATTTGCTCAGATTACAGACTGATTGCATATAACGAGTATACAACCTTCACACAAACCTTTCCTGATTTTAGTTTATGTAATTCTTAATTCAATTGAAAAATGTCTCTTGGTCACAGTTTTGATAGGGCACACTTGAGTGTGCAGAATTCCTATTCCCAAGACGTTCTTCATAGTTTGTTGAGAGATACAGAGTTGGATTCCTTTTCAATTGAACACGTTCTCTTTTTCTAGGTTTTCAACCAAGTTTCATTTGGCATCAGGAAAGATTCCTTTAATGTAAATCCTCCTCTGAACCCACATGAATTTCCAGTAGCTCTCTATCAATGAAGTGTTATGATCATTTAAAGATTTTTCTTCAGCAAAATTTCACCTGCTTGTGATATCAATGATATTGGGAAGTATCGGGGTGTTTTGTTTTGCATTCTGATAGCAATATTCTTTAAAATAGACACAAAACTGCATGTCTTCCAATGAGTTGGCCACGTAGCTATCCCTCTAACTCTCTCAATATGCACACATGCTTCTACTATTGCATAAGGTGGGGTTTTTGTTTCAGGGAGTTTTTTAGATTGGTATTTTCACTTACATCTTCATGTTTTGATTTTACTAATGCTTTCAATGCAACTTGGACTTTTTCTTCAGAAGCATCTTGATAATTTTGTTGAATGTTAATGGATTCCTGTTGACATATATTCCTCCTCTCTTCTTTTGATGCATCTTGAATTATTCATTATTTTATTCTTCAAATCCTTTAACACTGAAAAGTAACTATACTTTTTTTTCCTTCACTTGCTTTAGCTGAATATATTCTTCCCTTTCAGCTTTGTAAAGCCAGATCTTTGTATATTCCATGATAAATTCTTTTATAAACTCTTTACTTGGTCTTCCCAAGCTGCCTTTGAAATTTTGTATTCAGCTCTTTTACTTCACATTTTCTTGCATTTGTTTTGGCTCCTCTAGTTGCAACAGGATGCTCCAGAGTCTTTTCTGATCTCTGACTTGGTCATTATTTTCTTTCCCTTTTTTTGATCCTTTGCTTTAGTTCTATTTGGTATTCCTAATGCCATATCATAAGTCATTTGATTCAAGTCATAAGTGTTCATTGTGTCAAATCTGTTTTTGCGATGGTTTAAGTTTTAATATTTTAGCTTGTTGTGTACTTATTTCCATTTTCTTTAGTGTCAACCTGTGTGTCCATATGCATGCTTGATGTTCTATCCCACAGTCAGCTGTGTACCTTATTTTGACTGATTATATTGCCATACACTCTCCTACAAATGTAGTAAATTGGATTCCTGTTCACTTCACCAGGTGAGGCACCCCTGTACAATAACTATCTATGTGTTGACAAAAGTTTTTTTTTTTTAATTAAGACGTCTTTGGCACTGGAAAATTCTTTCATGCAATTTCTATGTTCTTTTCTCCCATTAATGCAGCTATTAACTACAGTTTTTTTTTCTTTTTGTTTTCAGCTTTATATTTCAAGCACTAGTAATTTTCAATGTATCTCCACTATATATTTTGTCATTTTCAGGCTGAAGAATTTGGTAGATGCAGTCTTTCCATTTTTTCATAATGGTTTAAGTAGTTTCTGCATAAATTTGAGTGATAGTTGCATAAACAGAGTTTGCTTGTAAATACATAGATATTTTGCTATCAAAGACACTACCATATTTCATGGTATATCTTGAAATCATCATTTTGATGATGAGTGTGATGTAATTCTTCCTGAGTTTTTTCATGTTGGCATAGTATGTCTTATGACTCTTTGATGCAAAATTATTAATTCCACTCCAGTTCAGACAAACAATACCTAGGGAATCTATATTTATAGCTTTCATTTTATCTCTGACAAATTCAAATTTCAATAGACTCACAAGAAGTCCCCTTCAAGTTCTAATTATTAATTGATATTTGCAGCTTTTGCTTCTCAATTGTGCCTCGCATGAAAGATCATGAACATACTACTGCATTCACATCATGAAAGGTGACTCTACATTGAAAAGCCAGCTCTTCCCCAATTGTATTTTGAGCATCTTCCCATCTGAGGGACTCACTTTCAGACAATGTGTCAGACAATATCTCAATGCGTTTATAAGGTTCTCGCTGGCTACGTTCTCAGAAATGAACAGCTCATTCCTCTCTTCTTCCTAGTCTGTTCTTACTCAGCCAGCTCCACTGAATCTTATTAGGCAATTACGTGTAAGCTCTTTGCATTTGAAATATTGGTGGCATAGCCTCTCACATCAATACATAAAGCACCCACAGTATCATACACTGACAGATTAATGGGATTATGTGTCTATGGTATTAGCAATAGCCTATACTTTCTAAAACTTTCTAAATTATCTGTCTTTATTACATGTTTAGTAAGAGCAAATTAGAAAAATCAAAAGGAAAACAAAACATTTTCAAAATGTATGGAAGAATTTTTTTAAAGAAAATCTTTGAAGTAGTAAGGAAGGGAGAAATGCTTAGGAAGTGAACACAGGTACATACTGTTTATATTAAGCAGTTTCCCTCTTATTTCAATTTGCAAGCACGATTGAATCTGCACTGTGAGACTAACTAGTAGAATACTGAAAGTGACTAAATGATCTAATATAATTAAATTTCTACAATTCCAAATGGATTGTCTGACTCAAGAGGTATCATAAGTATAAAATAAGGCAGGTAATGTGTAATAAAGTTAATTAGAATTAGAATTTGAATTAATATAAAGATATATTTCTAGTTGGAGCCCAACTTAGATGCAGTTCCCTAAAGACATTTTGAATTATCTATTATTTTAATGTATTCCATTAAATGCAGATATTAAATATAGTATTTTGAGTAGTTTTATGTTTTTCTTTTTCTATAAATATTAGATAAAACTTTTTAGTGGACAATTCATTCTTTTTCAAAACTGACTCTACTCTGCATTTATTTGCAATCACAAACACCTATAATGTTGAGATCATGAAGAGATACAGGTATAATGCAGATAATATCCCTAAACTAAAACTTTATCTTTCCATCTAATTGGGGAAAAAAGCTAACCAAAAACTGAAAGCACAGACAATTTTCTTTTCAGGTAGGACCTGCCCAAATAGTCAACTTTTACTTTTTATTCAAATATATATATGTAACATTATAATTAGTTTAAATTACAATAATTTACAAATTTCATTTGGAAAACATTTAGGAAACAATGTTTGACACTAACTGTTTCCAAACTACAATATGTTTTTTTAGTAATGTGTGTTAAAATAATTTCTAATTAATGATATTTATAAACCAGAGTTCACTGAATTCCTTTTCACTTATTGTTTGTTATATTAAAGCAATAAAGAACAAGAACCAAAAAACAGCAACCAGGAAAAATAAAAGAAAAGTGAGTGTGGGTTACTCAAAATTTTAAACATTAGATAGTGTATGAGGACATAGATTTTTTGCTCCACTGGGTGACTGGAAGTAGCAAAACCATATTTGTATAAACAAATAACCTTACAGAAATGATAGATATTCAGAAATGAATTTCATCTTATTTATTGTCAAAATAGTTTCAATTATTCCCATATATATTAGTGTACTATGTATTAGTTTAATTGAAAGCATGGGGATATAAAATAAGAAAAATTTAATTGGTCTATTCTGTTTGCAATATGGATTTCCTACAGAATGATTTTATGGATTATAGCAAAATTGTGAAAGAACTCAGGGTCAGAGGCAGAAGAATCACTCCCTGCCACATATATTGTTTTTCATGTAAGCCAAAAGATTATTCAAATAACAAAATATGGAGATGATGTTGACATATTAGAAGCCTTACTCACTGATAGTGATATTGCAAAATTGTATGACAACTATGGAAGACAACAGGTCACTTTCTTAAACAAATGTATATAAAAGTGCCATATGGCTTGCAATCTATTACCCCAAAAAAAGAACAAAACAAAAAAGATATGCACACCCATCACAGCGTGATATACAATAGCAAAAAGATGGAAACAATCAAAATGCTTATGTCTGGAGTAAGTGTACAATCATTGACTTACTACATCATTACTCCTTGAGGTATAATAATATATACGTTTTCTGGCAAAGCTATGACTGACATTTTCAGTTAATGCTGTTGCAAGTTTTCCCCAACAACCAACTTCCATTATTTGTGTAAATAGTGTTTAGCCATGAAAGGATTTATTCTGTACAATGTAAATTATTCAGGTAATGGAATATGTAGTTAATCTACTTTAGTTCAATTTCCCTCTTTCAAGTGTGTTTTAAAAATTAGTTCAAGGGGCTAGTCAATGACAACATTCATGGAAAATATCTATGCTCCAAAGAGATGATTGATAAGTCTCTTTACCAGAAATTGACAAGAAGGTATCCCAAAGAAGACAAAGACGAATACAAAAAAACATAGATCCAGGAATGAGTATTGAGTTTCATGGAATCCTAGCTCCAATTTAGGAAAATTAGTTCTTACTACATGGCCCTGCCTGATACTCATCCTCAAAAAGAGAACATAGAAAATACGGGTTCAATAGTAAAGTATGATAAAGGAAATAGATGGTGTCCAGCTATCATAAAAAATAGTATCTGGCGTCTTAATGCCTTGTTTCTAAATAAACAGCTATGTCAATGAGATATAAATTAATTTCACATGGAAAAATTGCTCCAACTTACCACAGAATAGAACACATCCTTAATGTACAAAGATGAAATTATCAAAAAGCATGGCATGGATGAAAATATAAGAAATTGTACTCAGTAAAGTTAATCTCATAAATACTGAATAAGGCCATGATTTTAAAGGGGATCTAAAACAACAATGAAAATGGTTTGCACACTAGAAGAAGTAGTCTTTGAGAATTATAGGAAAGACAGGCTAGGGTGAAGAAAGAGAAGTAGTTGGGAAGAAAAGAAAGACATACACAAAGATACACAGAGATAAGAGACACGGGAACACATAAAAAGTAAGACAATGACATATAATAGATAATTACAGATAAAATAGATATATAAGTGCATAACTAAATAATGACATAGTATGCACACACAAAGATTATATAGATGCATATGTAGCATACAAATAAATAAATAGAACCATATACATTTCTATTAAAGCACATATTAGTATTTAGGTTTGCTAAATTTTGTTACTTTTTTTAATCAAAAGAATAAACAATTCATGGAAGAGATTGCTTTGACATTTTAAATGTACCTGCATATTTATCCAACAAAAAGAAGAAAGTACTTCCTTCAGAATTTACAGAAAAGCTTTGGATCTTAAAAATATTATTATTCTCACTCTGTTAAGTAAAACTAAATAACAAGAAGGATATAGATACCTCCAACTAAAGTCAAAAAATTTTTATGATATTTCATGGAATCTTATCAGAAGTGGAAATAAACTATCAACTAGAATTTTATTATGGGATTTTTAAGTCATTAATTGGATTATGAAAACACATTATGCAAGAAAAAGATAATTTGAAAATTAAAGCATAAGACAAATTATTGAAGGTGGAAGGAAAAGATCTCATAACTATAAAACAGTTGGAGAAAGCAATTGAGACAATATAAAATCAGTCCTATTTCATATTTATCTAAGATCTATTAAGATATATGACGATCGTATGTGGGCATTATGAGTTGACATTGATTTGGTGGCAGGCAGCAAAATTGAATATGGTGTTTCTCAGTAAAAAGTTGTCAAAAGTGGGTGCCTCTAACCAAAATATATTTATTTTCTCACAGTTCAGTAGCTTAGAAGTCCAAATTCTGGCAGGTTTTCTAGAGAATAGCTTTCTCTGTGTAATCTCTGGTTCCCTCCATATTTTTAGCATTGAAATTGTAAGGTGAGGGGAGAAAGGGAAGACCAATCACAATGATCTACGGATAGCTTTCCAGCCCACCCTCCCACCTCCGAAAAAGTGTGCTAGTCCGGCTAGACTAGAGAAACAAATTCATAAATACACAAATGTATATTAGGAAGAGGTTTATATACAAGAGGAATGAAACATTGAGAATGCATCCCAACCCAGTCCTGTCCAAGTCCACAAGTCTGATATTGGCCCATATGTCCGATACCATAGCGTCTTCTTCAGATTCCTGAGGCACATGCAATGATACTCACAGGCCAGTGGGAGCAGAGTCTCGGGTATCCAGTGGTAGTAGGAGCATCTCAGAGCAGGCAGAGGCCTCTGTGTTGCCTCCCAATCATCTCGGCACTGGCAGGAGTCTCTACGTGGCTTTTCCAGCTTCAGAAGTCTAGTTCCATTAGGTTAAGTCCAAGGGATTTCTCCTCTGGGATGTCTCAAAGGAAATCATCCTAGTGTTTTGTCAATAGAGCGTCTCCAAGGGACTGAGTCCTAAGTCTCGCACCTCCTAGGGGGAAATATGGCTAGATTTCCCAGAATTCCCAGGAGAAAGCCATGCCTACACAGACATCTTATTGGCTATCTCCAGATTGACAGACTAGACTCCCCCACCACACTCCCAATCCCAGACACCATTAGTGACTGCCACAGGGAGGAATAACAGAAAAGTTGGTGAAGGGAGACATTGGACAAGTAGGGCAAAAATACTTTGAGAATGATGATGTTAGCAAACGTGAAAATGTGTTGGACACAATGCATGCATTTATGTATTGTGATAAGAGCTATATGAGCCCCTAATAAAATGATTTAGATAAAAAAGAAAGTATATTCTCTAATGATAACACGACCAAAATGCTTGCAATGAAGTTTTACCATCCTTGCTTCTAAGGAGCATTCTGGCTGTACTTTTTCCCAGGCAGATTCTTTTGGCATTCCAGGGTATTTTCAACAGTCTTTCTTAATACAATTCAAATGTGTCAATTCTTCTACAGTCTTCCTCATCCAATGTCCAACTTTCACCTGCACATGAAGCACTTAAAATATCATAGCTTGGGTTAGACGCACCTTTGTCTTCAAAGTAGAATGCTTGTTTTTCAAAACTGTAAAGAGGTCTGGTGCAGGCAGTACTTTCACTCAATTGCTTGTCATTCAAGCTCTGGGTTTCTGTTTCCTCTGATCCTGATATTAGTCTTCTCCATGCAGTCCAGCTTCTGTGATCATGTGTTTAACATACAGAACGAATAAATATGGTGAGAGTATACAACTCTGACACACACTTTTCCTGGTTGTTGATGTTTCAAATTATTTCATTGGGAGCTCATACAACTCATCACATTCCATACATACATATATCATATGCCAGGCACATTTGCACATATGTTGCCATCATCCTTCTCAAGACACTTGCTTTCTACTTAAGCCCTTGGTTATAACTCATTTCCCCCCCCTGTCTTCCCACTCCCCTGCTAACCCTCATGAAAACTTAATAATTTATAAATTATTATTTTGTCATATGATCCACTTTCCGATGTCTCACTTAGTCCACTTCCCTGTTGTCCATCCCCCAGGGAGGGTTTATATGTAGATCCATATAATAGATTTCTCCTTTCTACTCCACCTTCCCTTCACCCTCCTGGTATCACCACTCTCACCACTGGTCCTGAAGGGTTTCTCTGTTCTATATTCCCTGTTTCTGGACCAGTGTACATCATCTGGTCTAGCCAAATTTGCAAAGTAGAATTGGGATCATATAGTGAAGCAAGGAAGCATTGAAGAAGTAGAGGAAATGTGCATGCTTTATCATTGCTACACTACACCCTGACTGGCTAAACCAGGAAGCATTCTTTTGTTCTGTTTACATTACCATCACTTGATCCATGTGCAGGTTCTTCATGAACACAACAAAATGTTCTGGTATTCCATTCTGTCAAGGCTATTCATAGTTTATTATGGTCCACAAACTTGAATGCCTTTGCATAGTCAAGAAAACATGAGTAACCACTTTGTGGTAATCTCTTCTTTCAGAAAGCATGCTTCTGACATCGACAATGATATTTCTCATTACATGTCCTCTTCTGAATCCTGCCTGAATTTTTGCCAGCCTCCAATCAGAGTATAGTTGTAACTGTTGCTGCATGCTCCTCAGTAAAATTTTATTGCATGTGCTATTAAACATATTTTTCCATAATTTGCAAGTTCAATGGATTTATTTGGCATGGGTTCAACATGACTCTCTTCTTGTCAGTTGGCCAGGTGGTTATCTTCAATATTTCTTGCCATAAATGAATGTGTATGCCTTCACTGCTCTATCAGCTTGCTGAAATTCTTCCATTGGTATCCCACCAATTACAGGAACCTTGTTTTGGTGGAATGCCTTCAGTCTAGCATGGGATTCTTCATTGAAAACTGAGTTGTTGATCATATGTGGCATGTTCAATTAATTGAATGTTAACAAATTCTTTTGGGTGCATATTCTGCATATTTTTTCCATCATTCTTTAATGCTTTTGAATCATTTAATATATTCCCCATGAAGCTGCCACTGTTGTAACTATTTTGCCCATTGAATCTTTCAATATTACAACTTGAAGTATGGGCTTTTTTCTCTTTAGTTCTTTCAGTTTATGATATATGAGGTACCAAATATGTGCCAAACAAACAGGGAATTGCACGGGTAGAGCTGAGCTTTTGTTATATGCATTTTTCCCATTAGGCGAGCTTTGAGCAACTGGCTCTGAATTAGTGCACCCAGGGCTTTGCATGGCAAGGTTCTCTGGCCTCAGTGAATTTATTTGAAAAGAAGATTCACTCAAGCCTCATTGTTTTTTTTTGTAATGTCATATTTAAGAGAGCACTATATAACTGTAAATTTGATTTCCTGTTCTGGAAAAGTACCCCAGAAACTGTTGTGATATTGAATAAAACTAGCAAGGACAACATAATGGGAAAAATCTCAAGTGTAGAGACTTTTCTCTTTTTACAAAAGGTGATATAGTGATTGATAATGTGACAGTCACCTAATCTGGGATCCATTTGAGGATTAAGATTGTATGGATGGAGTCCAGCCTGTCAATCTGGAGATAGTCAATGAGATCTCTATGTGGGTGTGGCCCTCTCCTAAGAATTCTGGGAAATCCTGTGCTTCTTTCTTGGAGGTGGAGACACTGTCTCTTAGGTTCACTTCCTTGGACATTGCACTCTCTTGGAGACTGTCTGCTGACAAGACATAAGGTGGACTCCCTGTGAGATATCCCGGAGGATAGAACCAGACCTCTGAAGGTAGAGGAACCTCTTGGAGATTCCTGCCAGAGCTGAGATGTTTACAATGCCACTTGATCCAAAGGCATTCAACCCATATAGCTTATGATCATCTTGCATTCAGCATCACTGCATATTTCGTGAGTCTGAAGAAGACTTTATAAACTGGTATTGGACATATGGGCTATTATCAGGTTTATGACATTGGACTGGACTGCGTTGGATTCTTTTCTTTTCTTTATTTATTAAAAATCATTTTGGGGGGGGCTTGTACATCATTTTACACAACACATAAATAAACATACTGTGTCAAGCACCTTCACATGTCCGCTGCTGTTATCATTCTCCAAACATCCTCCTTTCCCCTTGAGTCCTTGATATCAGCTTTTCCATCCTTTCTCCTCTTCCCCGGCTCTCCCTTCTCCACCAACTTTCAATACTTTATAAATCATTATTGTTCTTTCATATCTTACACTGCCCGATCTCTCTACCAATCCACTCCTTTCATGCCCGTCTTTCAAATAGGAGCTTATGTGTATATCCTTGCCGTTGGTTCTGTCTCTCTACCCCACCTTCTCTCCACCCATCCAGCAGCTCCAATCTTACCACTAGCCCAAAGGGGCTCACCCATCTTGGTTTCTCCATACCTCCAACTCCCCTCTCCAGACCATCTGGACTTATAAGGTAAAGTTGGGACCATGGTAGTTGGGGGGAGGAAGGCTTCAGGAACTAGAGGAACTTGTATGCATCATCACTGCCTGGCTGCACCTTGACACGTCTGCCTCCCCCACCCACCCCCATGACTCCCCTGTAAAGGGGTGACCAATTACTCACCAGTGGGCCTTAGGTCCCTACCCTGCTCTCCCCCTCATTTGTAATGATGTGATTCTTCTTTCATGCTCAATACCTGCTCCCTTTAGCCCCTCTTGATCACACAGGCTGGTGTGCTTCTTCCATGTGCGATGTTTTCTTAATGTACAATTGCTCTTTATTATAAAACTCTTCCTTATGCACATATGTGTTTATGAATTTATTTCTATAGTCTACCTGGGTTAACACAGGTGACAAACTATAATCTGGACATTCACCAACTTCCCAAATGGATGAAAAGATGATTAAAATTTGTGCACCTGTATTCCACGACCAACAATGGACAATTGAGGATAGAAGGAAGTAATCTGGGCTATCTTGAAGCACAGTTCAGCAAATTTAAATGGAAGATTTGGAATTGAGAAAGGGCACTCCAAAATCTGTGCATGGGGTTCTGACTGACCCGGGGAAATAGCATCCACTGGAAACATGCCATGCTTTCAAAAGGCAGTTCCAATGCAACCCAGATCTTTTCCCCAAGGAAAAGATGAGGAGACAGGGTGCTATTCTTAGGACCCCAAAACCAAACATCAATCAACCCAGTGGAAAGCACTTTCATCTCTCAGCCCCTCAAAAGCTTATCAAATGAGATCAAAACTCAAGATGGTGCTCTTTTTTTTTTTTTTTTTTTATAAAAGGTGTTAAGTGCATGTGGAGTTTTTTCCACCAGGTCAGACTATTCATCAAGCTTTCTATTTAGAGTGTCTGGAAAAATTTCCTAACAGTGTGTTACAAAAACAGTCTGATATGTGGAAGATAACCGACAAGTTTTGCCACCATGACAAAGCACCTGCTCATGCAGCCATCTCACTGTGCCAGTTTTGGGCAAAGAATAGTATACCTCCCTGCCCCACATACCTTATTCACCTGACCTCACTCCCTGTGACTTCTTTTTGCTCTGCTAATGAAGAGAGACATGAAAGAGCAGAAACTTTGTTACTTAGAAGAGGTGAAGAAAAAAAAATAGGGATGAGTTTAAAAAATATTTCCAAGAGTGGAATCACAGGTTTGACAAATGCAATACATGTAATGGAGAGTGCTTTGAAGGTGATAAATTTGTTTGGTAAAATTCATGCTCCTGGACACCTATCTATCTCTTAAACATGTATAGTTGATTTTCAAGGGAAACTGCTTAACACTACATCGTGTCTCCTAATTTTTAACTAAATGAAAACATACCCCTCTTCAAAAAAAAATTCTGTTGTGCCATGTTGTGCTATATAAATTGGAATTGACTATATATACACCATTGTGACAGCAATGTATCTGTCAACCAGAAAATATTATCAAAATAAAATTTTCATGCAAAGCCATGTTTACATTGACTGCAATAAAAAAGTCCTTTATTTTAAAGATATCACTAAAAGAAGGAGGGTTGAGAACTGTTATCTAGTGACACTAGGAGGAGAGACACTCTATAATTCTTTGTGCAATATCTCATAAGAAATTTAATATTCTTTGGAAACTATATATGCTGCTAATTATAGCAACAAATACATATTTTTTCAAAAGCCCATTTCATGTACCGATATACCTAAAATATCACAACTAAGCACACATGTTGCTTTGTTACTACAGATTTTGTCAAATGTACTGGTGTTTTATGCAAAATATTGTGGCATGTAGTATTTCAGAATCTTTATCAGTATTAATTTGAAGGTTAATGTAGCAATAAAAGGAAAAGAAGAAAAATTTTAAAAGGCTTCCACTCAATTATAAATAATGCTGTAGTTAAAATATCCATCCATGAAGACATATTTTATAAAAGAATTCCATTGTTTCTATTAATATAATTGAAAAAAACATATTATAAAATCTTGCAACTATTAATCTTAAAACTTATTGTTTTACTACTTACATAGACACTAAATTTTATTTAGGATTCTATGTGATCAGATGAGGAAGAAGATCCCTTGGCAATGGTGACATCAATGTCTACATCATCTTCTGTGATGCCAATGATATCTACAAAATCTTCCTTCTTGGAAAAGAATATTCAAAAGTGAGATATTTAAGAAGTTTGGAGAGATTAGAGGCAGATAATCCAATGACCTCTTAATTGGGCAAAACTTGTAGCTTAATAGTTTAGATTTGGGGTGTATATGAAACCAAGGGTTGAAATATTTTTCATTGTATATATATATGTGTGTGTGCATGTAAATATATATAATATATGTTTCATCACATACTATATAATATATGCATCTGGAATTGATATTTCTCCATATTATGTTGATAATTTGGTTTTCAAAAAATGAAAGAAATGATAAAGGTATTATAATTTGTCTTTTGAGCAAGACTTTCATAGATTAGCAAAGTTATATCAATATGAGGTACGAAATGTTGTTATAATTCTTCAGGGTAAAAGTGTCGATCAATGTGTTTGTTGTGTAATAGCCCCTGCAAACTCTCCAGTAAAGGATATTGTTGCTGCTGCTGCTGTTCTTCTTATTATCACATCTAGACGCTGATTGTTGGTAAAGCTCTTGCTCTGCTGTTGATGGGCACTAAGTAATCATCTCCAACTCATCGCACTCCTGTGAGCGGAAAGAAGGTCACCCCTGTGACCAGAAGGAAACGTGCTGTGCTTCTGAGTTATCTTGCTCATTGTTGCTTAATCAGGGTTAATATTTGAAGCCTCTGTGTCAATCCATATTGTTGGGGGGCGGGGGTGTTCTGTTTTGTTCTGACACTTATATGCCTGATAGATTTTTCAAAAACTTATCTCTATTGACATTATGTCCAAAGCATGTTAAACAAAGTCTTAAAATACTCACTTCTATGGAACTTTTTGCCTGTACTTTCTCGAGAGCAAATTTGTTAGTTTTTTGGCGGTCCATGGTATTTTAAGTATACCCCATCAACACTGTATGTATGTGTGTGTGTGTGCTCTTGATTACATTTTATTGTGTACTCATGTTTGTTTTTAAATTTTTAATTATAGAAGTAATTTGAGCCCTAGGATAATAATATTTACTTTCAGTAATCCCTAAACCCATTCAATTGTTAACACACACAATCTTGTTTATACAAAAATTAATTTGGGGAATGAGTTTCTTAGGGCAAATAGAAGTCTGAAAACTAAATTCTATGCAAGGTCATGTTTATTATCAGCTAAATCTTAATTCTTAAAGAGAGCATTTTATACTCCCCGAACAAAGCACAAAATAACTATCTGTGCCACAATCTTAAGCATTCCCTAAATTGATTTGTATCTAATTGTCTAAGGCAATGATATTTGAGGAACTATAAAATAAAGGTAACATAGACAGCTATGCAAAGGGTGGGAAAATTCATTACTAAAGAAAACATTCACAAATGTTTACATGAATATATATCAACATCTGTAAAATTAAAACGGAATTGCAATTACATAGTTTAGAAGAAGTCTTATAGAAATTATAGACTTAAGAAACATTTACTTAAAAAGGAGAGATATAAAAAATATTAACTATGTTCTTTCTCTAGAACATAAGCCAATGGAGTATACCTAAATTATTTATACTTAAATCTAACAATAAAAATTTTAGTCACAAAGTCTACCTTACGAGTTAAGATGCATCTTTTTGAAGTACATGGACATATACACATAATTTTGAATTCAGAGAGAGATCATCAGATAAGTTTATTATCAAAGTCTATATTGAACCATAATAAAGCAATATTTATTGATTAAAGAAACATTTTTCATTAAGGTAAGTTTGATCATAATTGATTATAAAAGTTACTTTTTTAGATCTTTACTAAATAAATAGCTATTTTGTTTGTGATTTAAAAGAAAGTGCTTTCTACAATAAATATAATCAATTTACATTTTATAGGCATAGTGTAGAAAATATTTTAATGAAGGAGCAAATAAAATTTTTATAAATCAGTCATATATGCAATACCATTTAAGTATAAAATATATTATCAGAAATAATTGAATTATTTAAGAGGCATGCACACAATGACATGAGAGAAATAAATTAAATGGTGAGAAATAAATTTAATGAAGCTCATTTGTTATGTAGTTATATTTAAAATTACATTTAGAGTATCTTCTTATGAAATGATTCATTTGCATGCTTTGTTAAGTGATTTTAATTGATTGATTGCTTTGGATATGATGAGTGAATCTTAAGGGGTGAAAGATTTAGATGACTTTACATTGTTTTTGAGTCAGGAAGTAAACATTTCATCATGAGATGTTACTATGGAAGGCAGAAACAAAAGAAAATGAAGGGGGGCATTAGCAATGTTGATTTTAGATTCTCATTTCCTGTACTAGAGTGCAATGGCAGCTCCAATGTCCTCCTCTCACTGCTGCCATGATCAAAGCTCTACTAAAGATTGAGGTCAAGTCTTACAACATTTGCTGACTGAGGAGCACTCTACATTGTGCCTTGTTTTGTTTTAACATTGAAATATGCTAAGTCTTTTAAATCTTCCTGAAATTAAACATGATGAATTATGTATTTAAATATTCAAAACACTGCTTTGGATATTAGTGAAATTTTAACTCTAAAAAGATAGTGTCCCTGAGCTTGAAGATTTTCTGTGTAGTGACAGAAAGCAGTATTATAAAAAATTAAAATTAAAAGGCAACAAAATGTTATATAGATAAGTGCTAAATAGATCAGAATGTGATATCTTAATCACAGAGGTCCAGATGTGTTCAATAAATTGTAATCTCTGAAACATTTCAGATATTCTTGTTTACTAAGACTTTCAAAAGCAGCTTATATAAATTATCAAATTCTGACGATGGATATTTGCTTTGTGTTTTAATATAAATTGTACATCACAGATAAATAATTTTGCATGCATAGCTACTAGATATTTTATTGCTTTAAGCACAAGATTTGCACTTTAGTCTTTCAAATTATATTAACAAAACTTTAACTCTCTGAACCATAATTAACTTTAAAAATGCACAACCTGAAAATTATTGTTCTTGCTTTTTGGTGTCTTCAAGTTGGCTATAACACACAACGTCCCCCTGTGCAAAAGAACAAAGAACTGCTGAGCCCTGCACCATTCTGAACAATTGATCCTATGCCTGAATTCACTGGCGCAGTCCCACTGGCAATCCATCTCAAGAGGCTCCCCCTCCTTAGCTTCCTTTACCAAGCATAATGTTCCTGTCCAGAAACTGGCCTCTCCTAAAAATACATCCAAAGCATGGATGACAGTTTTAGCATTCTTGCTTCCAAGGAGCACTTTGGTCATACTCCTCCAAGACCAATCAATCGGTCCTTTTGGTGTTCCTTTCATGATTCATTGAAGAGTCTTCTCCTGCATGATTCAAATGCATCAATTCTTCTTCAGTCTTCCCTATTCATTGTTTAACTGTCCCGTGCATCTTAGGCCTTGGAAAATGCCATGGGTTGATTCAGAGACACATTAGCCCTCAGAGTATCCTCCTTGTTTTTCAGGATTCTAAAGTGCTCTTATGCAGTAGATCTTGATCTTGGGTGCTGCTTCCAACAGAATTGCTTGTGTATCCAAACAAGATTAATCAACTTCAACTTTTCTCCATTTATCATGATGTAACCTACTTGTCCAGTTGTGGAGATTCTGGTCTTCTTTACATTGAATTGGCCTCCATATTGAAGGTTGGAATCCTTGATTTTCAACAGAAAGTGCTTCATGTTCTTCTCACATTTAGCAAAGTTGTGTCATTTGCATATTGAAGCCTGTTAATAAATTTTCCTCCAATCCCAGTGTCCCATTCTTTTTACTAAAGTCAGATTTTCTTATTTACTCAGCATTCTGATTAAGAAAGTGTGGAGAAACCTAACAACACTGCTTCACACCATTCCTGATTTCAAACCATGCAGTCATCCCTTGTCCTACTAGCACAACTGCCTCTTGATCCAGGGAAAAGTTTTACATGACCACGATGAAGTGTCCTGGAATTTCCATTCCTCTCAGGAATCCATAGTTTTTTTTATTGTTCACACAGAAGAATACTTTGGACACACAGTCAAATGCATTTAGTCAATAAAATAGAAGTAAATATCTTTCTGGTATTCAGTGCTTTGAGTCAAGATCCATCTGGCATCACCAATAATAACACTTGTTCTACGTAATCCTCTTTCAAAACTGGCCTCAAACTCTGGGAGTTGCCTGTCAATGTCCTGCCACAACCTGTGTTGGCTGATCTTCAATGAATTTTACTTTCGTGTGATATTATTGATATGGTTTTATACTTTGAGTATGCTATATGGTAACTTTTCTTTGGAATGAGCAAAAGTATTGATCGCTTTCAGTCTATTGAGTAAACAGCAGGTATCTTCCAAATTTCCTTGTATAAATGAATTAGTTATTCCAGTGCTAACTCATTTTACTTAAACATTTCAATTGGTATTCTATTGATTTCTGAATCTTTGTTTTTGAATAATGCATTCAGTGTGTGTGGCAGTCATGTGCTTATGCTAATTTTATGATTGAAATGTGGGGGTAGAGTCTAGCCTGTTAATGTGAAGACAGCCATTGAGTAGCCAATGAGGCCTTTATGTGGGCATGGTTTTCTCCTGAGACTTCTGGGAAATATCGCGATATTTCCCTCGTGAAGATGAGAAACTATCTTCCCCAGTTTTTGAACATTAGTTTGAGAAGATGATGAATCTTGGATAAGACAAGATGACAGCATCCTGGAAGCTGGAGGAACTGGCAGAGAGACCACATGGCTTTGCCCTTATGGAGCCAGACCTCTGAAGCTGGGGTGGCTACATGGAGACCTCTGCCAGTGATGAGTTGCTTCTGCCACCACGGGATGCTGTTGATGGACCCTTAGCCCTGGAAGCAAGGAGCCATGTGGAGACCTCTGCAAGCACACAGATTCTGCACCCACTGATCTGTGACTTCGTAAGTCGGAAGGAGACATTATAGACTGGTATTGGGCATATGGGCTAATATAGGACTTAGGACTTTGAAGCAGACTGGGCTAGGATGCTTTCTCAATGTTTCATTCCTTTTGTATATATCCATCTGCATGTCTATGAAATGTGTTCCTCTAGTCTACCCAGACTAACACAGTGTGCCTTGAATTTCCTTCAGTGCCATTGTTTTTTACTTATATACTACTTCTTGAGATGGTGAGCTGTCAGCTAGTTTATTCTGATTCAAAGACTTTGTATTTTTTCAGTTTCTCTTAATTCTTTCTGAAATATTCAGTATTTTACCCATACACTATTTTAAGATTGTACATCAAGGTTTGGGTTTCTTTCCACATTCCATTCAGGTTAAGATACACTGAGCACATTCTTCCCTTTTGGTTTTCTAAATCTTGGTCTTTACATTTTTCTATATAATATTTGGCTTTGGTTTTTTTTTTCAAATTGTCATTTGGAATTGTCTACTCAGCTATTTGATCTCATCCATTCTCCCATTTGCTCTAGCACCTCTACAATTAAGAGCAAATTTCAAAGTTTCTTCTGACATCACTTTGATTCTTTTTTCCTGTCTTTTTAATGAACTATTTTTTTCTGTATTAATGATGGTTTTATAGCCTCCTACAGCTCATAAATCTTGTCATTAGTATACAAAGTCTGAAACTTTTTCTTGGCATTTTTACTAAATTCCATTGGGAGACTTAAGATTGTATTTTGGCTCTCATAGATTGGTTTTCATTTTCTTCATCTTTATCCCAAGCATGTGTACAAACAATTGATGGTCTGGCTCACAGTAGATTCCTGGTCTGGTGTGAGATGCTGACATAGAGTTTCTCCATCATGTCCTCTGGCAGACATCGTCAACTTGAGGTGTTTGTATTCCATCTGGGGATGTACATGTGTATAGCTGCCTTTTATTGTTGTTTACAGAAAAAGACTTACTCTGAATAAGTCATTGTTTGCCAAATTCTATCATGCCATTTCAAGCTTTGTGTCTATCACCAAGTCAGTCTTCTGCAACTGTTGCACCTTCTTTTTGGTTCCAATTTTTGCACTCTAATTGCCAGTAATTTCCAATGCATCTTGATTACATGTTTGATCAATTTCAGACAGACTTTGCAGAATTGTTCAATTTCTATATCACCAGCTTAATGTTAAATATGTAAATTTGAATAATAGTTACCTTGAATGTATGTCCTTGTAGGTGAATAAATAAAATCCTACGACAGACAACATTTCACTTCAAACTTGATTTTGCAATTTCCTTTTTGACATTGAGTGTGGATCCATTCTTGATTACGTCATTTCTGGCATAGTAGAGAATATGCTCGATGATTCAAAATGCCAAATGCCTAAGCATTTCCTCTCATTGATACCTGGAATTATCTTTATGCATTCCATTTCATTTTCAATGATTTGCAGTTTTCCTAGATTCATACTTTACACATTGCACATCCCGATGACTTGCAGAGTTAAGCAGCTGTTTCTCCTTATCTTGATTTAGGTTCCATCAGCAAATGAAGATCCTGAAGGCTCCATTCCCAGGGATATTATCCACTGATAAACACATGGTGGCGTGAACTCTGAAAAAGCATTCCTCAGTCACATTTGGAGTTTCCCCCAACCCTAAGAGGTCACCTTTTAGCATTATCTCAGACAATTTTCTGCCTCCTTTCATTAGACCTTCTGCCTGGACAATATCTAAAACTATCTATACTATTGTACTCGCTGGCTACTTCCCATGATTTGGGAAGTCGATTCCTTCTCTGTTATCTGTTCTTAGTCTGGAGGTTTCACTCACAGTTTGTTCTATTGACACATGGTTCCCTTTACTTGGCCCTATTGGCATTTGAAATACCAGTGGCCCATCATCCAGCATCATAGAAATGTACAAGACACCTTAGACAGGAAAAATGAAAGATTGAAATGGTAGATAATTGACTGTGAAAAATATGAAGGCCTTTGATGAGATGGTTTTACACACTGCCTGCAACTAAGTGTGAAAACATAGCAATTATGAGGGTCACACAGTCAACCTGCCTAGTTTGTTCTGTTTTATATAAGATCAATTAAGTCAGAACCAGATACCCTAACTTGACAGGATCTAACAACAACAATTATATATATATGAAGAAATATGGTAAAAGTAGAAGAAAACTTACAAAGAAAAATAAAGTAAATGGGAAGAAGACAAAAGGGGAAAATAATGCACAAAGAAGAAAAAGAAGAAAGTTTAGTGGACAGAGAAGATGAGGAGAAACAAAAGATATGAGGATAACTTGGGTGTGGAGGCTGTAATTCTGTTGCTAAGCAGTGTGCACTTGAATGGATGTATGCACTAATGTGAAAAGGAAAACTGGCTTTAAAAATATTCTCAGTTTGAGTGACTTTGTCAACCCCTGTTGCCAGGGGCAGCCTCTTTCTGCTTAGAAGTCATATATATTTTCAGAGAGGCATTGTCACATGAAGAAGAAATAGGATGAAAAGGGGAAAGTTGAACAAAATTATTACAGTAGATACCAAACCAAAGGAAAAGTAAAAAACAGCCATTGTGTGGGTGTGACTTTCTACTCCCTTGTCCATGAGTTCTATTGTATTCATGCATTCCCTGGGTAGTTGAGAGGGAAGTTTCCTGGTGGAATGGCATCATAGAAAAAAAAAATGAAACCAATGTGGGGGACAGAATAATTTCTCCCAAAGGTGTCCCCCAAATATATGCCAAACTGTCTGATGCATGTGGCACATGAGGATACACTAGTCAAGGACTATTCTCCCTAAGGGTTATTAGCCATTCATAACACTTAGACTGTATAGCCTCTCCCACCCTAAAGCAGGTCCACTCCCTTCTGATAAGGATAGTAGTAGACTACTTCCTTATAGGTCAGCTAGAGGTGTCCAGGCCACCCAAGGATGATCAGAGTTAGGCTGCCATATTGGGTTAAGGGTCTGTCCTTCTTACCACACGTGCAGCCCTAGTTCCTCTCCTTGCTATTATGCCCCTACTTCATCACCTTCCTGTCATTGTAAATCCCCTTCCTGTGGCATGTAGTGACCGGTGACTGTAGGACCTAATGTTCTTCATGTTCAATAAACTTGAGAAATGCCATGATAGGCTCCAAAAGAGTCGAAACTTAGGGTAGGCCTAAGTTTCTATTCCAGAGAAAACCCTTGACTTCCCCTAAGCAGATGCAACACCCGGAACCAGGAAGAAGCATTCAAAATTCAACAAGTCCCTGACAGCCAACCAGAGAAGGACACGGAAAGCAGTTTGCCAATAGAGAACAGCCACCTTCCCTCTAATGGGACGCTATGGTGGGACTCAGGGAAAGGACACTCCCCTTATGTAACCTGAAACTACAAAAATGTAGCTGTGTGTGGTGGTCAGGGTGGAGGCTATGGGAAACCGCTGTGCTGGGTAGTGGTGTGAGCCCGACCCTAGCTTAAGCTAGAAATAAAGTCCTTTTGTTCCTTTGCATCTCAAGTGCCATTTTCTGCGCTTGTTGGGTAAGGTTGTCTCCCCGGTCAGTGACTATGCTTCCGAAATAGATTTAAGTCATCATGGGTGAGCAATAAACTCCTCCTTCTGCCCAGATCCCTGGCTAGCTCCCTCCATCTTCCAACTTCCCACCTGCTGCTGTGGGTGGACCTGGCTCTTGAGTCAAGGCCACCCAGGAGGTGCGCATGCTAACATGAAGTGTGTCTGACTCCATTATTTCAATCTCTCATATTTTCTATGACTTTACTATAATCTTTAATTATCACTGTACAATTGCATCTCCCAGACCCATGATGATGTTAGGGGTTGGTCCTCTAACAAAACGAGGAGTTGGGGGTGGGGGAGGGGGAGATGTGTTGTTCTGTTTGGACACTGTAACTTTTTGCAACAAGCTGTCCATGAAGTTTCCTTGTATCTGGGCTGGGACCCGGGACCAGAATGGTAGGAGGCTTGACTGGATGAGTTCTTTTAGGGACTCAGAGGAATTAGCTTGTGCAGGGGAAGTAGAACAATCAAAAGTGCCTTAGGTCACTGCAAGAGAATTAGTCCCAGTCAACAGCTATTTGGATGTCCAAATTTAAGAAATATTCATGTACTTAGAATCTAAGCTCTCACCCCCCCCACACACACACCCAGGCTGACCCCACCCCTACCCCAATCTTCTGGGGAGTGGACATCTTCTCTCTTATTATGTCTCTGGACTTTCCTGGGTAGATTTTCTTGTGCTTTTATTACTCGGTGTTTCATTTGTTTTCTTTCTTTTTTTTGGTCGAGCAGCAGATAAGGCCTTGCCTTATCCTCCTCAAATTAGTACCAATCTGGATAAAAATTTATGAAAACAGTGTTTTAAAATAGTATGCAACAGTCAAATTAAATATATAATTTTGGAGAATATATAATTAGAGACAGAACTGTATATGACCTTTTCTGACTTATTTTTTATGCTAAACTACAGTTCAGGAAAGATTCTCATGTCATAAGGATGAATTCTAAGCGATGAGAAACCTGGAGGTGGACTTCAAAGAGACTGAGTCTTCTAGAAGTTCATGCTTGATTTCTGACAGAAGCAACACTCAGAAAAAAATACTTCCAACTATCTGCATAAAAATACTCTTATTTTTTGTTAAATAGCAATTTGTGCTCATCTGTGTGCACAAATTTTGGCAAGACAAAAGTGTTCATATAAAGTGAGACTAATTTCGATACCCAAATAGAATATAATTCCTACCTGATCATCAAAGGAACAAAATAAAGACTTATGAAAGTCACACATTTTTGTGACACATTTTGTGTTAGTCACACTAATCTATATCTTGAGGAAAATTTACATCAGGCCCAAGATTTTTTAAAAAATTAACTTAGTTTGACACAAGGAAATAAGTTAGCAGATCACTTAGATGGATCCTAGGGGGTGGGGAGACAAAAGGAAAGAAAAATACTACAAAGTGAAGACACTCAAACCTGGGATAATAATAAAGTGTGACACTCCTCACAAAAATTATATGAAAACCAAGAAGTATTACTAGACTGGGCAAAGACTTGGAAATTTATATTATTAACATTTATTTTCCCAAATGTTTTAAAGGAAAGCATAAGTACCAACAGAAAAGTCAAAAATATAAGCTCACTGCCTGCTATTCAAATACTACATATAGAAACTGTAAAGGACATGTCAGAGGAGCCTGTGAATTCCCAAGACTATTGATTTTGCTGGAGGAGAGTCTTGTCTTTCTTGGGAAGTGCTGGTGGTTTGCAACTGTTGACCATGTCAGCAACAGGCCAAAGGGTAGCACCTATGCAATGATTTAGTATTCCATTGCTAGGACTAAAGTACAATAAGAATAAATTGTAGGTAAAAGAAACACAATGGAAATTCTAATGGTGAAATTTAAATCATTAAACATTATTAAAGAAAACTAGATATTATGGAAGAAATGTAAACTTGAAATAACTTCAGTACAACTATCCAAAAATGAAGTACACAGAGCAAAATACTATAAACAGATACACAGGTTTTAGTGAAATTAGAATGTCAATTCCAATAATAAATAAATAAAGTCCTTTAAGGAAAGGAGAAAAATTGTGAGGCATATTTTTGAAAAAGTAGCATCCTATTAATTTACCAATGTGGAAGCTGGAGGCTTATATACTCAAGGCCATATAAAAGCAAAAAGTTTACATACAAAGAAAACTGTATGAGGTATATCAAAATCTGATCTGAAAATAGGTGATAATGATGACAACATAAAAAATGAATAAAATAAAAGAAAAGCAAAAAGGACACATTAGATACCATTGCATTATTTTTGCATGTATATATACAATTTGCAATCCTCAAGAAAATTGACATCTATGACTATATTAAATATTTTGTATGAGAAATACCATAAAAATAAACATAGATTAAAAGACTGGGAATATATTTGCAGACAATTATTCAGACTGGCATTGAATAATCATTAAACTCTAATTAAAGGAAAATTTTAGTAGCTAACAAAACTAGGAAGTGATTATTCTTCAACCTAGTAATCCCATTACTTTAAATTTATTCTGTGAAAACAGTACCTCAAATCTAAATTAGCAAGATTATTTCTTGTGGGAATATTTGTAATTCAACAAATACTGGAAACTATAGAAATAGCCAAGTACAAAAACTAGATCTAATTTGCTATGCTCCCAACACAATGGATTACTCTGTCTGAATAATGAATAAGAAATATTTCTGTAAATTGGTATCCCCAGGAGATATCATTAACAAAAAAGGCAAAAGTTTAAACTAAAATATAAAATACTTGCAGATCATGAAATGGTGAAGTGCATAGGCACTAACTGAGTGGTTGATAACTTTAATGGCACAGCAGTTTTGGAAGAGAAAGATCTTCATGATCTGCTCACTTAAAGCTTTACATCATAGAAATGCTCTCCAATGTTTCTACTTAGTCAAGGTCGTTTTGAGCTGGGATCAATTGTATGGAACTTAACATTTTGTGTGAAAAAGAACAAGATAAGGAAATGCAAATATATGTCTGCATAAACAAGTCTATAGCATATTGAATAAAGGGAAAAATCAATGGCCCGTATTACTGTCTAGATGAGGGGATAGGTGTGGCCGTGAGTGGCATGTGTCTGAATATACCTTTATGCATATTTTCCATATCGAACAACAGATTTCATTGCTGAACATCATTGGTACTGCATGCAAGTAAAATGTTCCTGAAAAGCATCCAATAACAGTTGCAACAGTACATTGACAGGATGCTGCCAGGAATTCAGGCAGAATTCAGAAAAGGATGTGAAACAAGGGATATTATTGCTGTCACATGGATTTGGGCAAAGCAGAAAATGTAAATATAAATCTCTGAAAGCACTCTAAAGTACAGGTGATCAGTCCCTGGCCTTCTGGTCAGTCAACAAGCACGATACTATGAGGGGTCTCGAAAGTTGGTGTCATGAACTTTGTTCTTGATTAAAACATTTCTAATTAGGCTGCACAATTTTCAGTACTTCGGTTCATTCAATTACATATATTATATTATATATGAAATATATATTTATGTTATATATTTAAATATAAGTGCATATATTTAATTTAGCAGAGGAACATCACTAGGGAGCTCTACTCCTCCAAGACAATATTTCTGATCACTCCTCACATCGAAGCAGACAACTTAGGGAGTGTTTCAATGATTAGATCACTAGGCACTCACCAAGTACTTTTATTTGCCTCTTTCTGGTTTCTGGTCCTAAACTTAAAGAATCATGAAATGTCATCTATTTTTACTATAATTAATAATGGAAAAAATGAAGACTACATAGACAGGGTTAAATTCCCAGGAGTCTTAATTCTTTAAGACTGGACTAAATGGGGGATAGTACTTTCAAAAATGTCTTGAATTCAATTCAAAGGAGATGAAGTGAGAAATAAGGTTTATATGTGTTTTTATTTCTGTCTTTTATTTCCATTTGTATGTGAACTTTTAAAAGTCCTCTATTATTATCTGTAGTTGAATCATGAGTATTTTTCGAAAAAGTGCTACCACATTTAATAAGCATTGAGCAGCCATCCCGGAAAGTGAGAACTGACTCCACCCCCATGCATAGAGAGTGTCACTGTGCTAGATAAATTTGGTGTCAACTTGGCTAGACCGGGATTCTCCTTAACTTAGCAGCTGGTAATTTCCTAAGATCTGATCTAGTAATTCCCCAAGGTCTGATCTAGCACAGTGTAATTATAGCCAATCAGTTGTAAGCCTTCATTAATGTGATAAGGTCAAGACAGAATGCAGTACCCTTAATCAGATCAGCACTCTAATGCAAGCAACTGATGGGATGCTTCCTTGGTGGTGTGACCTTGCTAACTACTCAATGACAATGAGTGAGTGTGTGAGGGAGGTGCTAGTGTCATAAACTTTGCTCTTTTTCTTTTTAACTTTGTTCTTGATTGGAACACTTTTTATTTGACTGGACCACTTCCAATATAGATGAATGGACCACTTCCAATATAGATGAACACTATAGAAAAGCTTGCTTACTTTTTTTTTTACAAGTCTGGATCCTTCATTTTGTTAAACAACCTCAGATTCTTGGGACTTAAGTCAATAGTGTGCCATATTGCTGGCAGATCCTGAGCGTAGGAACTAGCCTTCCATCAGAAATGCAGACCTTAGATGCATAGGTCTTTGAAACCACAAGTCTATGCAGCCTGAGTTGATATTAAATGACTTCGGCAATCACCAGTGCGTGGTCTTTTTTCTGATCTAGCAGAAAGTAGTCCCCACAGTAGAGAAATTGGGTGAAACCCCTATTATACATCTGATCCATAGACTTGGAAACTGCTACATCTTTTAATTTGTCTGCTTCTACAACTGTGTAAGTCATTTTCTTAATGTAAATTTCTAAAACATTTTCCCTAGAGATATTTCTCATCTCATAGCAGTAAGACATCTGGTAAGTTAGTGCCTTAATAATTGTAGTAAATAATGCCAGGGTTCCTGAAAAATAAACCAGATGTTCAGTGTTTTTATAGGTTTTCTTTGTTTTGGGGGTTTCAAAATGCAGTAGGTAGAATCATAGTAAGTCATTCTCTGGACTGTGATGCTTCCATTTACACTCTTAATCAAAGATTGCACACGTTTTTCTTATTGGCTGATAAAGACATGGCAAAAACCTACTGAAGTAGAAAAGTTGTGTCCCATAATTAAACCTAAACATCTTTGAAATCAGCTATGTCCGTTGTTGATATTAGTGGTCCGAGGAAATGTTGACTCAACTTCAAAGGTCACAGTGAAGGATATAAGATACACACAGGCATTGGATGTAAGTTTCAATACCGAGCAACAGTATCCTATGGTCAATGAGCCTTTCCTTGGAGCTCTCACAAGTCTTGTCTCCCCAAATCTTGGTTTTCAGTTGCAGTTGAAGGATCTATTCACCCAATACCTTCACCTTACTCACACATTCACCCATTGCCATTGAGTAGTTGCCAACTAATCGAACCTTTGTGACAGGGTAGAACTGCCCTTATGACTTTTCAAGATTGGCATATTGCCATGTGATCTATGCCATCCCAATTGACCTCGGTGACCTATGAAGGAACTCTGGTCTCGGGTCCCTAGGCTCACTGACTCATTGTCTCAGGGTCTAAGGGTCTGTCTCAGGGTCTGTTATGTCTAAGAAAATGTCACAACATTGCCTCCTGTGTGCTCCACCATATCCATGGATATGCTTGCAACAAAGGTAAGCACACATGTGTAAGTAACTCCTGCTAAACATATATCATGAGTATATATGCTCACTCTTTCTCCCACACCTATTCAGCTTGTGTGCCTATTCAAGCATCTATTCGAGCAGCATGATTGTAGGATCATACTTTTAACTGTATTAGTCTCTGTTGACTTTAATTCCTGCAATTGTCTCCTTTCCTTAATCCTTTTTTCTAATTTTATTACATCACCTTTCTCTTCACTCAAATACAACTCAATACTCTTATGCCTGCTAACATTTTATTTCCCTTTTCTCACTTGCTCTTACAGCTTGGTAATCACCAAAGAATGTTTCATTTAGTCTAAAAACCTTAACTTTATTTTGTAAATAATAGTGGTCACAGGCATTATATGTCATTTGTGATTGACTGATTTTCCTTAGCATAATGTGCTCCAGGTTCATCCCTGTCATGAGTTTTTTCACAGGATCTTTAGCACTGCAAAATAGCCCATGAGTAAATGTATCAAATTTTTAAATATATTCTTCTACTGATGGGCATTTGTTTCAAACTTTTTGTTATACTTAATGGACATGGGCATACATATATTTCTTTATGACATGGCTCTTATTTCAATAGGCTATAAAGAAGTAGAGAGATTAGTCAAATGGTACTTATATTCTCAAGCTTTCGAGGCTTGCTTTCTAAAGTGGCTGCTCCATTTTACAGGCGCACCAGCAGTGTAAGATCATTCCACTTTCTCTGCACTCTGACAGCTCTTGTGGTTTTCTCTTTTATCAATGTTACTAGAAAGGTTGAGATGAGGCTATAGTTTGCATCTCTCCAATAGCTGATGCGCATAAGCATTTTTTGTATGTTAGTTGCCTGTGTGAATTTCTTCCTTGTCAGTCAGTTTCTGTCTTCAGTTCATCATTTAACTGGGTTATCTGTCTTCTTGTAAAGATATTGACATTTTCTATACATTGTGTATATTAGTCCCCATTCTGATAGGTCATTTTCATTATTTATCCCAATCTGTCAGTCCTTTTTTCACTTTTTCAATGAAATCTTTAGATGCACATAGGGTCTGATTTTTTAGGATATCTTAGTCATCTCTTTTCTCTACTGCTATTTGTTTTTTGTTTGTTTGATAGCATTTTATGCTGTGTATTAGAACCTGGATGTTTGTCCCTATTTTCCAATTGATGATTTTCTTTTATCTCTCTCTTTTTTTATTTAGTCATTTAACTGAGGGCTCATACATCGCTTTTCATCATACGTAGTTCAATACATAGTTACATATACTGTGCCAAGCACCCACACTTGCCTGCCCTCATCAATATTCTCCCAACATCTGTCTTTCCACTTTGGCCCTTGATATGAGCCCCCCTTCCTTTTCCCTCCAACCTTACCCCCCTCCCAGTCCTCATTACTCTGCAATCATTACTGTTTTGTCATATCTTACACTGCCCGACATCTCCCCCTGCCCACTCCTCCCTACATCCATCCTCCAGATAGGAGACAGTCTCCAGATCCCCATAGCTGTCTTCCTCTCTCCACCCCACCCTCCCTGCACCCAGCCAACAACTCCACTCCCACCAATGACCCTGAGGGCTTTATCCACCCCTAGTTCCCTGAGTTTCCAGCTCCCATGTCTATCAGTGCAACTCCTCCAGTCAAGGGGCAGTGAGGTAGCAATGAAGCATAAAACTTTCCATTTCCTGAAGGTTTCCTCCCCCCAACACCACGGTCCCAACTCTGCCCATTGATGATTTTCATGGCTACCTATCCCTATTAAATTTCACTGTTCAGAATGAGCTGTTTGTATAAAGAATATATGAATCAGTTGAATAGATTCTTTTGCTGCAATTTCTTTCCTTCATCTGTAGAATATCACTTGTGACACGTTTGTATATTAAGGTTGAGTACAGATTTCTGCAAACAAACAAAATTCTTAAAAACAACTCAGAGTATTCACAAAGATAGACCATACATCTGTCTTAGACTCTGTAAATCAGAAAACTTCATGTATTTTGAAGGTTAAGTGATGTTTCAAAATACAGTACACTGAGGCAAATAATTGTACAAAAGTGCTTGACACAATGGATCTATGTGTGGATTGTGATGAGTTGTACAAGCCCCCAACAAAACAATTATAAAATATTAAAGGCAAAAGGAAAGCATAAAATAATAAAAAACAGTAAACATATATGCAGAGACATTTTATTAAGGGAAGAATAGAAATGCTTGCATATAGATGAATATTAAAAAGACAAAGCTCAAAAACCAAATTAAAACTTGATTAGAGCCCTCTGAATAAAATAATTATAAAAATAAAATATCATTTTTCATTTTGAGAAATATAGTAATTGATTTGTCTTTAGTAGAGATTTGTAAGAAAATAATGCCCTACACACAGAGTGGTATCTTCAACACCAAATACAAACTAACTATATTAACCAATTTTAAACAGTTTGCAAACAACCTTACAGCATTCTGTTAGATATTTCAGGAAAGTACCTTACTAATTCTTTGAATATTGTTTTATTCACTATAAAATATTGATATCCACAAATCTGCTTCATTTTTTGTGATTATTAAGAAGCACCTGTAGGTTTGCATCAAATATAATCATATTTACTATGGACTTGAAGAAAAATGATAAATGTCAATTCAAGTTCATAAAAATGTCCAAAAGTGAAAAAAGAACACTTTTCTTTTAGCATTCTTATGAGAAAAGTAAGCAAATAAATACAAAAAATTCTTAATGTTTGCTAAGGTTGAAGTCACATCTATCCAATATAATGGAAAACAAAACATCATGAATTTTGGGGTTAATGGTTATCTAAAGTAAACATATGCAGAGGCAAGTTGTTATGGAAGTATAGAAATACTTGCATTTATATGACTATTAAAAAAGAAATCAAACATCTAAGTCATTACCAAGGAGTTGCATCTGAGTCACAGCACACATATCGCGCAAAGTGGGATGGTCCTTGTGGGTTTCCGAGACTTCACTAATTATGGAAAGAGGAAGGGCCATCTTTCTCTTGCACAGTGGCTATTGGGTGGTTCGTCCAACCCATAAGGCTAGGATGTAGACACAAAGGCATGCTTGAGCTACGAATTTACTGTTGCTTCCATAGACATACTACTACAAATGGTCGCTCAAAACCAATAAAAACATATTATATTATTCTGCAAGTCAGAAGGTCAAAATTAGTTTTATTCCACAAAAATGGCAGTGTGGCAGTCCTGTGCTTATGTTTATTTTATGATTGAAATGTGGGGGTGGAGTCTAACCTGTTAATCTGGAGATAGCCATTGAGCAGCCAGTGAGGCCTCTATGTGGGCATGGCTTTCTCCTGAGACTTCTGGGAAATCTCACAATATTTCCCTCATGAAGATGAGAAGCTATCTTCTCCAGTTGTTGGGAGTTAGTATCAGAGACTATGAATCATGGACAAGACAAGATGACAGCATCCGAGAAGCTGGCAGAGAGACCACACAGCTCTGCCCTGATGGAGCCAGATCTCTGAAGCTGGGTCGGCCACAGGGAGACCTCTACCAGTGATGAGTTGCTTCAGCTGTTGATGGACCCTGAGCCGTGGAAGTGAGGAGCCATGGGAAGAGCCCTGCCAGCGCCAGGATTCTGCACCTACTGACCTGTGACTTCGTGAGTTGGAAGGAGACTTTATAGACTGATTTCGGGCACATGGGTTAATATCGGACTTATGACTTTAACTGGACTGGGCTCAATGTCCTGTTCCTCTTGTACATAAACCTTTTCCTTATATTTATATGAGTGTCTATGAAATTTGTTCCTCTAGTCTACCTGGACTAACACAGGCAGGGAATCAATAGCTGTGTTCTTTCAGGAGGCTGTATAGCATGTCTGTCTGTTCTCTGACAGCTCCAACTTCCTTGTCTTATGGCCCACATCTGGCAATTACATCACTCAGACCTCTCTTTCTGATGCCATCTCTCCTTCTCTGACCTTGACCCACTTGCTTCTGTCTTCTACATTTAAGGATTCTTGTGATTACATTGTGCATACCCAGATAAGCTATAGTATTATTCTCATTTCAATATGCTTAATTGAATCACATCTAAAGCTGTTTATAGCATGCCCACCATCACAGGTCCTGAGGATTAGGATGCACATATAGCCTGAGGGGTCTTTATTCTGCCAACCACTCAAGACCATGAATTGCATAACTATTGGACAATGTGGGGTCCCTAAAGATTTCTCCAGAAAGAAATACTAGGAGGTTGGAGGGATCCTGGAATAGAAAGGGGGAACCAACTCCAGGGGTCTAAATATAGCCTACTCTCTGGGCATGGGCAACAGGGAAGTGAGTGAAGGGACACATTGAACAGTATGAAAAAATAATAAAAATTTGTAAATTACTAAAGGTTCATGGGGCAGGGGGAGAAGGAAGGGAAATAGAGGGAACCGATACTGGGACCCTAAGTGGAGGGAGGATGTTTTGAGAATGATGAAGGCAACAAGTGTCCAAATGTGGCCTGCATACAATTGATACTCATATGGGTGGTGAAGGGAGTTGTCTGAGCCCCCAATAAAATGATTCATTAAAAAAATGGGGGAGGGGAGCTGAGCCCCGGTGGCATAGTGGTTGTGTGTGGGACTGCCGCCCACTGGGATAGAGGTTCAATTCCAGCTACACGGAGTAAAGGGTGGGCCTCCTACTCCCACCACCAGAGGGCAGTGATGCCCCCCCCCAAAAAAACAAAAAACAAAAAAATGGGGGAAGGGGAAGGAGGAGCTTATACAAGGGCTCAAGTGGAAAATATTTCAAAATGAATATGGCAATACGTGTGCAAACATGCTTGATACAAATGATGTATTGAATGCTATAAGAACTCTAAGAGGCCCCAATAAAAAAATTGAAAAAATATAGAAATAAAAATATTTTGCTTGACTGCAAAATAAAGGAATAATCATAACTGAATATTTTATATACATGTTTGATTAATGCAACCTTCAGTTTTCTGAATTAGAGTATTTTATAAGTTACTCTGCATAACAAATTCTTTGAGAAAATTAACAAGAGGCAGTCCATGACATACGTGTGTTAAGACAAATAGCACTTACAATTATCTGGATTTGTTTTGTTTCTTTGGGCATTTGTACAATATTGCAGTATTTAATTTGCTAGTGCTATTGTTCTCATGTTAATCTAAGGATAAAAATGGATTTACAGGGATATGAACATAAAATGGAATAATAATTTTTAAAAATTTTAAATGTCAGGAATTCAATTTACAGGAGAATATTATAAAATAGAACTCTATCATAAGCTGGTGACTGTATATACTTGGTGAATTCTCTCTGGTTATGTTATTTGTATTTTGCAGGGAAAAGATATAACAAAAAACTGCAATAACAAAAATAAAAATAAGCTACGATATAGGTTTGTGAATTTTCAGGGTGTCATTTAATAACAAATATAAGGGTGTTTGATGAAATAGTGTCAGAATATAAGTAGAGTATTGTGTGCTCATATAAATTATGATTGGGGCCAGTTTAATTTTTTCTAGGGTTCCATATGAATGAGAAAATAGGTGTTAGCATTTTTATGAGGTCAAAAAATGTCAGTTGTTGAATAATGACTATGAATAAACATCCTATCCACAGAATTTTAATCCTCTTTCTGTTCCACTTTGAAAGAAATGCTTCAGTAATCGATAGGTACTTACTAACAACTATTCTATTTTGGGATTCATTATAAAAACACTTTAAATTCTAATACACATTGTATATTTTTATCCATTATCCATTAAAATGAAAACTGTCTCGCTAACTCTTTTCCATGAATCATTTGTTATGTTTAACTCAACAGTATGATAAGTGAAATTATAATAGTTGCTCCATACACTAGATAGAACTAGTAGAGGGGCATATTAATTATTTGTTATAGTAACATTGCATTGCTATATCATATAGTATAAACCCTACTTTATCTGATGTTCTGCTGGGAATTGATTGCAAGCGATCAGCTTGGGGAAAAACATGCAATTCTATATTTATAAGACCTCATTCCTTCAGATATTTCCTGTCCACTTCTTTAGAGAGTCATTCTTTAAGAATCAAAGTTGGAAAATAAATGGAGATTGCTTCTCAGTTCAGCTATCAGTGAAATATTTCTTATGTTTTTCCCTCATTAGTTGACACCTTGAAAGAGTTACTTAACCCTTCTGAACTTCAATTTCCTATGCTTTAAAATAGGTATGAAGGTACTCACAGTAAAAATAATTGTGACAAATTGTTTCATTTCACCTGTATAAAATAAATAGGATTACCTGTGAAAGGGGGGCCCCAAATAAATCAGGATTTTAATTATGATGATCTTACTGATTTTTGTTGTTGCTGTCCATTGATGTTGTGATTTTTAAGCATGAACAAATTCTTTTTAAAGTCTTATGTTTGATAAGGTTGAATAGAGAAACAAATCCAGAGACATTCAGATATGTATAAGAAAGAGATTTTTATCAAAGAGCAATTGTATAATAAGAAAACATCCTGGGCTGAGCCCCAGTGGCATAGTGGTGGATTGCGGGACTGTGGCCCACTGCCTTGGCTGTTCAAATCCAGCAGCAGCTCTCCAGAAGGAAGGCTGGGCCTTTCACTCCCTCCAGAGGGCAGTGATGCACCCCCCCAAAAAGCAATAAAAACCACAACAAAATGAAAAACCCAAAACAAACAAGCAAACAAAAAAAAGAAAGCATCCCAGCCCAGATGAGATCAAGTCCATAAGTCTGATGTTAGATGATAATTCCAATACTACTAGTGCATAACTTACTCTCAGACTCACATAGCATCTACAATGAAAACCACAGCCAATAGGTGAAAGCCTTGTGTATCTAAAGCTGATGCAGGTTTCCAACTTGCTCCTTCAGCTCTCCATGCATCTAAACAGCAGGAAAGTAAAGCAGAGAGAGAGAGAGTTCTTGCAGGTCTCAGCAAGTCTCTGTGTGGCTTGTCAACATGAAGACCAATAGACAGTGTGGCCTCCTCCAGGGAGAAAAAGAGGAAACCCCCAGAATCCTCATGAGAAGGCCACACTCACAAGGAGGCATCATCAGACTGTGACCTAATTGATAGGCTAGACTCCACCCCTACACTTATTTATCAAGTTGACTTGGGAATATGTAACTACCATAAATCGAAAGCTCTTTTTTCGTCTGTCATCTCCCCATAAACTATCCTATATTCTTTAATGACTAAACTACTCTTAAAATTGCTTTGTCAGGGGCTGAGCCCCGGTGGCATAGTGGTGGTGTGCGGTACTGCGGCCCACTGGCATAGAGGTTCAATTCCAGCAGCGACTCCACAGGAACAAAGACTGGGCCTCTTACTCCCACCACCAGAGGGCAGTGATGCCCCCCAAAACAAAACAAAACAACAACAACAAAAGGTTGCTCTGTTTCCATTTTCTTTCTATTTCTGAACCTCTTGAAATTGGAGTCCTACTCAATATCCCCCAGATGACCTGCTAGAGGTGCACTCACCATGGTTAACAACCCCATTTTAGACCTTATAATATCCACTTTCCTTCCAAAGATGCTCCATGACTTCCTGCATTTCTTTTTTGTTCCTCTGCACTTTTGCATATTTCTTCTGACCAACCAATGGGAATCAGATTTCTAAATGTTATGAACCAAATTCTCCCAATAATTTCTTGATACTATCTTATATTCATGTAATACATAGCTTCAAAAAGACTCAATGCAAGTAATTCACTTATGAATGCTAATTTTTATTGATCAGTTTTAAGCCTATATCTCAGGCCATCCTAAAAGTACCCATAAGGAATCAGACAGTACATATTAAAATATTCAAAATCAAATTTGGTTAGCTTTCCATTTCCCTTTTATGAAAATGGCTTATTCTAACCTTTCTGTTACCATATTATACTAATCTATTTGTGATTGTCATAAACTCTCTATAAACCAGTCAATTCTGACTCTTGGTTTTGTGCTTTTTTTTGGTGGGGGGCATCACTGCCCTCAGGTGGTGGGGATAGGAGGCCCAGTCTTTGCTCTGTAGAGCTGGAATTGAACCTCCATCCCAGTTGGCCGCAGTCCTGTGCACAACCATTATGCCACCGGGGCTGAGCCCTGTCAATTTTGATTCTTATTGACCTTTTTCAAAAGAGTCGAACTTCTCCAAAGAGTTGTAGAGTTGATGGGCCTGTAAATCCTTATGGGTGCACACAGTCTCATCTTTCTCTTGAGCAGCAGCTGGTAGAGTTGGACCTTTGACCTCGGGGATTGTAGTTCAGTGCTTAACCTACTATGCCTCAGGGCTCATTGACAGGCACTACAGAATAATAAACTGGAATATATGTTATGTAAATCTCACTAAATGAAAGAAACTCTCAAGTAAAAGCTAAGACAAACATTCTCAGTTGATCCATTATGAATTTAGATTAAGTGGTTCACTAAATTAGATAAAAATGGGAAATGGATATCAATATTTTCTGTAGCATATTTGACAGTTAAAATTGTATTTTTTAAAACTGACGTCCATATTGTTAGATATATTTAATTCTTCCCCATGGATGTAGAATGAGGCACATACAGAGGGATTTTTAAGTCATTCAAATATATTTACATTTGTGACCACTCTTCACTATTTGAGTGTTATTGCTGCATTCCTTCCATTTTCTATATTTAAATGGTTTTCACTTGCCAACATATTTTGTGAGTGCTTTATGCATGTAAATTACAAATGAAGTGAATGTAGCACACGTCGAGTGATTTACACTGCTGATCGGGGGGGCCTCACCCTAGTAGCTTTAACACTTGAGACTTCTCTCAGAGGTCTTCTGTGTGGATGGGATATGCTGGCTGCAATCATCCTTCAGCCTACACGAGTAAATTAACCAACAATTCTCCAGTAGTCATTTTGTCTACAAGTCTAAGCGAAATGCTTATATTTTCAAGATCTGATGCCTAGAGAGATGCAAACATAAAACAAGGGTGTTCAAATCTTTTCAAAAAATTGAATTGTTGTTCATTCTATTTTTCCAGGAACTTTTGAAGCCACCACATGTCATATGATTCTTTCTTTCTTTCTTTCTTTCTTTCTTTCTTTCTTTCTTTCTTTCTTTCTTTCATCTATCTATCTATCTATCTATCTATCTATCTATTATCTATCTATCTATCTATCTATCTTCTGTCATTTATCATCTACATATCCATCATTTTTCTCCCCCCCTCTGATTTTTCTATGGATCTCTCTACTTATCTATGTATTTTCTTTATCATTCATCTATCACTTATATATCTTCTCACTATACATCATGAAGAGTTCATCACCACCAATAAGTAGAACTGTTAAGAGTAACACACACTAAGGACACATATGCTTTCCTCATTTTGGGAGGTGAACATCCATTTTTTCTTGCTAATCTTTCCCAACTTACTACGTAAAAGATCATGGTGGCAGGGAAGAAAGGGTCAAGTAGGATTTGTATTACGTTCTGCTGGAGAGAGCTGAGAGTGAGAGAGGGTCTTCCAATCAGCCTCTACCCATGTCTCCTCTACATGATCCCAACCTGGAGCCCCAGATTCCCTTTGCTTGCATTCCCCTAATTACGCTTTAAATTTTAAAAGCACAACTTGCTTTTGAGCTATCCTCTGGTGACTATTCAGATGCCTTTGCAGCTCTTACTTTGACAAGTACGTGGTTTAAAGTGTCTAGGTATTCAGACAAGCCTATTAGCCGTCCAATAGGTTTAGAAAACATCGCTAACACAAGGTGCTCATTTCAAACACTTAGAGTGTACATCGGCATCATAAGTCCTCTGAACAAAACTGTGAGAAAAGTGATTATAACTTGTCTAACAGAACCTCAGTCTCTTTTGAAGTTACCTGACACTACAAGGAATTTTTTTAAATAAAATTTCATAAAACTAAAGTTCTTGGATGCAAATAGTAATACAAAGCATTTTGTGTTAATTACCCTGGTGAAAAGAAAAACTTGCTAAAGAATAACTAGAGTCATGGAAAACCAATAATGACAAGCTGAAAAAAATGTATATATAAAAAGATGTAATATTTCTAGCATGCCTTTGCTTCTGCCCAGTAGGTACAACATTGATCAGGAAAACTGCTTTGGGAATCATGAGTTGTTAGACAATAGGAATCTCTTTCTCTTCAAATCCAGGCTATCTTATTTGAACAAAGTAAAAGTTTAAATTTATTAATTATATATTTTAATTCAAGGCATCCAATTTACCCCAATTTACCACTTCTTATCCATATTTTAACCACAGACTGAAACACTTGCTGCTGATGAATACTGCTTTTAAAACCTGGCTATCATCAATTGACAGGCACTTTATGCTAAAGGGAAATGAGCTTGTCTTAACTACTCAACTTGGCTTTCCAATCTTGTCATAGTTACCTATAACTAAAAGCATATTGGTTTTATGTTGTTCTTGTTGTTGTTTGGGATTTTTTTTTTGGCATCACAGCCCTCTGGTGGTCGTGGGCGCTACCCAGTGCTGCTCCTAAGAGCCGCCACTGGATTTGAACTGCCAAGTCCACGGCCCACAGTCCCGCACTCAACCACTACGCCACCGGGGCTCAGCCCAAGCATCTTGCTTAATTAAAATAATTAATCTATGAAAAATACAACATGTATGTTTGAAATTGAAACTTCTAAAATGCTTAATGTAATGTTTCTGGACATATTTTTAACCAAATTAGGGAAGTTACTCTTATTGTACATCAAAGTAGTAGATCAGAGGGTTTGAAATTTTAACTTGTGATGCCATCATACACACACACACACACACACACACACACACACTGCAAGGTCATGCTCTCTGGTGGTGTTCACAAGGTACATCTCTCTATGGGGCAATTCATAATAATTAACTCACGTCATCATTTCACTAGCAGTTCACAAGATTCTCTGATTTTGAAAGCCTGCTCTGACTTTTTCTTTTGTCCTTTCAGTTCTTTCCCCTCTGAGCAAATCATGAATTTCATTTAAGTTAAAAAAGAAGCTGAAACTTTGTTTTTTAAATATGTAATCTCATGAGTACTTCCATGTTTTTAAGTGGTTGCACTTTAGAATTAATTGATATTATAGGTAACTAGAATATTAGGGATGTAGACTAATACTTTTATATTAAATTTAAGCTTTCATCTTTGTCTGTTTAGACTTAAAACCTTCTGAGTTACTGCTTCATTGTTTAGCAATCTCTCTGGTGAAGCTTGAGCTAACATACATTATAATGTATTCTCAAAGACAATTGTAAAAATGATCTGGGATTTAATTTGTTATTGAAATAAATACTACTGTTTCACAGTTCAGGAACCCTTAAATTGCATAATGCATTGCAAATTAACTGCTATCACCATTTCACGTCAAGAAATATATTTTGTCTCATTTGCCTGTGTTTTTCAAATTCAACTAAATTTAATCCAACAGATATGTATAATCTCAGAAATAATTGTCAACTTACTGCCTCTAAAGATTTCCAGACTAAAGGAGGGGAAAGTCAGATGTGTATTTTTTTAAGAGAAACACAAGATTATTTATTTCTCATTGATTTCAGTTCATAGCAACTATATGAGTTATAGGGTAGAATAGACCTCCATAAAGTTTTTCATGACTTTAATCTTTGGGAAGTGTTCTTCTTTGAAGATTTTTCTTATGTGGGTGGGGTTCAAGTTCCAACTTTTTCTTAGTTTCCAGCTCATAAACATTTATGCTACCTGGGAAAAATCTCTTTTGCCAATAAACAATAGTACTTTTGTTTTATTTTGAGTTCTGGAACAGATATGCTATGGAATCATTGGATAGAGTAACCTAACTCACTTTCTTTCCAAATATTTGCCAAAAAAGAGATGACATTAGAACATATCCTTGAAGACAGTTGTTTCTTATTTACTGATTGCTGTGCCTTATCAACTCATGTGTGGGCTGGAGGACTATGGCTCTGCTTCTCTGGTTGCAAGGTACAAATGGCATCCAGTGAAGGCTCCAGATTGTTTCTGAGAAAAACAGCTAAAAATGATAAAGGAGGATGCGTTGGGGACACAAAGCAGATGACTATTTGAAGCAAACAGCAATATGGCTAAAAATATCTAATTTATCACTAACTCTTCTTTAGTAAAACCCTTATCTTTGCATAAGGTGAAATGAGTATACCTGGTCATTTTCAATCAGACCTCTAAATTGCCATTCACTTCTGAGGAGAAATTTAACTCCAAATCATCAGCCTGACTAACACTGCCTCAAATCAAATGCTTCCTGCTGTTCACTTCAGATTTGATTGACTGATAATAAAATTTTATATGTTGACAAATTCATTAAAAAATATAAGCCTTATTAAAATGTAATATTCTCTTCATGAGATCATATTATCTTTATAAAATGAAATATATAAATTTCTATAACACTTAAAAGAAATAAGAGAAAGTAATGTATTTTTCATAAGATCCTTGGAAACAGCATATGTTAGGAAAAATTTAAAGTGTATTATATTTAACTCCCAATTACACATGGATTATCCAAATTATCCATTGCTCCTTAGTTCCTTCAGTCATATTCTTCACTCTTCTGTGAAATCATCACCATTGCTTCACCAACTACTCATCTTCTATGTCCCAAAAAAATACCACCTCACTTAGAAAACCAATGCAATACATCTCTTACTCTTTCCAGTGATAATCATTCCTTCCTTTTAACCATAATTTCATCATCATGTAATTTTTAAAGCTGTAAGTTACCTACATGTCTATTTTATCTTTTTTTAATTTGTATTTCTAATCTAAGCAACCACAATTTTATAATATTACAGGTAGCCCAGAAGGAATTCCATTTACATGGTGTGATTTGAAGTATATTTAAAGCTGGGTAGAAATACCGATGTCCAATAATGGAACATATATGTCCATTCCAATATTTTCCTCTAAATATTTGAGATTATTTTCCTTGTGCCTACTAAAAATTATCCACATGTTTTATGTTGGAGAAATATTAGCAAGAGGCTTTAAGTGTCATAATGAAAAATAAAACAATATTTGAAGTATTAATGCAAGGTTTATTTGGGTTAGAAAACTTTCTAATCCAGCAACTAGCTGTTTTAATATTATTTTATGTTATTTAGTTGTTGAATCACAGAACTTACTTTATTTCTTTAATTTCAAATTTTGAAATATAACAAAAAATATATTTTAACCTTCAACACTGAATTGACTTCCATGAACACTTGAGGATACTACTGGTAATTAATCTATGTGCATTATTTTTATTAGAATTTAAACTCACACTAACATTTGTTTTTAATAATTGCTACAGATATGGTAGTTTGTAGATATGAGCTTTCTTATGTTTTAGATAGCAGTGGTGTTTATGGGAGCTGTGATGTAAAAACAAAGTTGAATTCAATACAGATTCCTTTCTCCATCATTAAGAATATGTTGTCACACATTTACTTGTAGCTCCAGATATCAGGCAATATTTATTCTGAATTGATACATATCATGGTCCAGAAAGGCAAGGACTTCAACTCATAGCTCATCTTAGCTACATCCCTGTATTACTCCCATTTCCACTCATTGATGCATAAATTAATTTATACATTTATCTGTAAGCATTTATTAAATTAGTAAAAATTAAGACATATAAGCTTTGTTTAGGAAGGAATAAAGTACAATAATAGGAAATAAATAATGACAGATACTGTAAAAGAAGCCTGTGTGATGTATATGAGAGTACAAGGTAGAGAGTAATCATTTCTATTTGTTGATGGTAATGTGATTAAATATCAATACTCATATTTGTATTCATAGTTAGTACCACTTTTGAAACTGAATAATGAACAGACTCAATAACACCATCATATGATCTCAGCTGTAATCATGATAGTATAAACTAACATCATTTTAGATAACTGGTTTTAGAATATATCACACTTTCATCAATACATAGCAAAATAATCTTCTGTAGCTAAAACTACTATCTTTTAAAAGCATACTACAAATCTACATGTAGAAATTGTTTCTACATCAAGATTCATCTCTTTGTCTTTCAGAGTAAATTTTACCTAAAATTAAGGAAAACATAAAATAAGACTAATATACCATTCAGAGATATAAAGTATTCCTGTGGTCCTTTATATCTTTATATCATTTATATCAACATACAATGATAAGTGTATTATGCTCATTACTTGATCTATGTCCATCTCGCCAGTTCATTTGAGAGCAAGGTCCCCTTTATGATTTTTCCGCAGCAATACTGCGTCATACTTTGTGGTTCTTCTCATGGCCTTATAACTCTGACACTTGTTCTTACCAAATTATGGACTCATTTATATATATATATATATATGTATATATATATATTTAAATTTTATGTTTCCTTAATATATAAGCAGATGGAGGCAAGGATATTGTCTCTTTATTCACCACCCGTCCCACCCATTATCAACAAAAACACACATACACACACACACACAACAGCAATGAATTCAATTCCAACTCAAAAATTAAGGTTTTAGAGATGGTGCATCTTTTTTTGTTGTTGTTTTGTCTTTTGGTTTGTTTTTATAATTTTGGTTTTTTTCTTGTCTTTTTTAAATATAAATTTTATTGGGGGCTCTTATAATATTCAATACATCATTTGTATCAAGCACACCCATACACATGCTTCCATATTCATTTCCAAATATTTTCTACTTGAGTCCTTAGCATAAGTTTGTCTTTCCTCCTTTCCTCTAGTTCTTCTTTTTTTAAATTCTAGCTCCCCTTATTTCCTCTCCTCACATCTAATAATTTGCAAATTATTGTTATCTTTTCATATTGTACAATGCCCAATATGTTGTTTCACCCACCCACTCTTCCGCATAGAAGATCATATGTAGATCCCTGAAATCAGTTTCCTCCCTTCTACTCCACCATCCCTCCAACCCTCCAGTGTCACTATATCCCCACTAGTCCCGAGGGATCATCTATCCTAAATTTCCCATGTTTCTGACTTCAGTGTACATCTCCTGGTCTGGCTGAATCTGTCTAGTAGAATTGGTTCATGATAGTGGGTAGGAGGAAGCATTTGAGCACCAGAGGAAAGTTGTACATTTCATTGTTATTATACTGACCTTTACTGGCTCATCTCCTCACTGCAACTCCTCTGTAGGAGGATGTCTTTTCACTTATTGATCAGCTTTGGGTCCCCAATCTGCACTCCCCCTCATTTATAATATGAATTTTAGTTCTTTGAAGCTTGATACCAGATGCTTATGACATCTAGTGGTTCCCACAGGCTTCTTTCATGTGGGTTTGCATCTGAGCTGGATGGCCACTTGTTTACTTTCAAGCCTTTATGACCCCAGATACTACATCTTTTAATATCTGGGCACCATCAGCTTTCTTCACCACATTTGCTTATGCACATATTTGTCATCAGTGATCATATCAGGAAAGTGGGTATATAATGTTATGATTATTAGTTGTTAAAACCTGATAATTGATCCCTTTGACACCTCTTGGTCCCAAAAACTGGTAGGCTTCTTTCATGTGGGCTTTGTTGCTTCTGAACTAGATAGCTGGTTGTTTATTTACTTTCAAGCCATTAAGACCCCAGATGTTATATTTTTTGATAGCTGGGCACTATCAGGTTTCTTCACGATATTTGTTTATGCATGCATTTGTTTTCAATGATCGTGTTGGGGAGGTGCACATCATGGACTGCCAATTTAATAAAACAAAATGTTCTTGCACTGAGGAAGTACTTGAATGGAGGTCCAATGCCTATCTGCTGTCCTAATACTGACCCTATAAGTATAAGCATGTTGATCTATTTCCTCTTCATCATATATAAATATATGCACCTATGCACATGCCTGTATTTAAACCTTTATAAATGCCCCTTACTCCCCAGTTCTTTCCTCTATTTCCTCTTACCTTCTCCTGACCCACCATCATGCTCAACCTCCATTTGGGTGTCAATATTTTCTCTCTGTTACATTAGTCAATCCCTACTGGACCTTACACACTCTCCCTGCAACTGATCCTGAACCACCCGCATCCACCCCAGAACCATCAGTCCCATCGTCCCCACCCCCAGACCACCCATCCAGTCCACCCCAACCAGATAGACCTGCAGAGAAAACAACATGCACACCAAAAAGGCTTCTCAAAATGAAGCAACCAAAGAAAGTAGAACAGTGACAACATCAACAACAACAAATGACCCCAATGTCCAACATTTACACCTACATGCAAAAATACAAAAACAATGATAATACATTGCATTTTTATTATCTTGGTATTTTTGTATTGAGACTGTGAATCTTAATAGAGGCAGATAGTCCCAACTTCCTCCCATGTGGCAGGTGGCAGGCTTGTACCACCTACCTTGGCTTTGACGCCCCAACTCTTGCCTGGTAAGACCACTTTAGAACCTCATAGAGTCATCAAACAGGAAGAAGACTTCCTAGAAGACAGATTGACATGATGGCTGACACATGAGCTTACACATAACAATTGTGACAGTGGCACCAGACCAGACAATGTTTCATTTCTTGAGCATAGCAACCGGATGGCACTAAAGAACATCAAGCATGCGATTCTTTAGTAATGCTTAAAAACCTATGCACACATACCTATTTTAAAATTTTCTGTGAAAATCTACTTAAAAGGACAGTAAACTTACATGCATACATACCTTTTATACATATTTAATGACTACATGTCAAAAAAGGCAGACAAATCTTTAAAATCAAGATCTTTCAAATATGTCATTTGCCCCTATTCTTCTAAAATAAAAAGGCGTTTATTTTAACTACATATGCAATGACAGATGTACACATTAATGGAAAGCTCCGTGAGCATCATTATCGCGATGTGTTCAGTATTTACATAAGAAAAAGCTTATATAAGCACAATGGATAGTATTTGGTTTTTCAATCATTTTGTTTAAATCTTTGTCATCTGTCTTAGTTCTTGAATTTGTTTACAAATATAATGAACAAATTTGAATTCTTGAATATGCCAGGAGTAATAAGCAACAAGCATATTAAAAAAATGCAATCAACTGATGTTTTGGAATTAGCACTTTTATCTCCCAAACATCACTTAATCTTTAAATAGAGAGAGTCATTAGATGTACTTTTCCTACTGAGAATAAAAGCAAAACAAAACCCCCCAACATAATGCTTTTATTGGCAAGTGAAGGTAATAAACCTTAAAGCAATTATTTTATCTTCTTTGTAGTTATAAAATGTTTCTAATAATTTCATAAATAAATACATTAAGTCCCTATGCATTTAAATGCAGTAACATGCTTAATTATAATGAAATGTCTAGTATCACTAAATAGTTTATGAATGAGGATATGGAATTTTGATGATATTAAGTAACATCAACAAAAAAATGTATCTTCTTGTTTTTGTTGCTGCTCAGAAACCGTCACAGTGACTAAATGACACATGGGTATTATTGTATGACATCCGATAGGATGGCTATAAAACAAGCCAACAAACAAATAAAGCCATTGCCATTCAGTCTATTCTGGCTTAAGGAGACCTTATGTTTAAGAGTAAAAAAGATATAAGGACTTGATATAAGGACTTGAGATTGCTTTTGAGATTATAAAATCCTATGTTACAATAGTTTTGTAAAAACAAAATTGTGATTCCTCACTACTTTTGGTAGAGTGTTTCGTAGAGGAGTTGCTGGGTTTGGGATTTCCTTTCCATGAAAACGTGAAACAAGGAGAGATCATTTCCATACAAGGTAGTCTATTCTATTTTGTTTTAACTTAAAGTACTGTGAACTAGATGCATCCTGCATGAACTGTAGCTGCAGTCACATTCGTGCACATGAACTTCTGTTCCTGCATCCCTCAAATACATATGAATGAAAATACTCTTCAGCAATACAAGGAGAAATAAAGCTTTTTGAATGATTTAAAAAAACAAACAACTTAAAGCTGCAATTCACATTGTCTTGTTTACTAATCATACTGAGGCCAATACTGTTATGAGAGATGACTTATTAGAATAAATATTAGTAAAGATCAAGTTTTTTGTGCTTGTTTTTCACCAGTACTTTATCATTTATGCGTTCAATGTTATCATTGAATAATGCTATTTGCTTAGCTTGTCTGTGTTGAGGTTAAGTATAATTTTATTACTGAATAAAAATTTATATCCAGATCAAGTTATTTCTTAAAAGCATCAGCTAAGACTGAGAGAATCCTTAAAATAGATATTTGTCTGTCAAACCCAAACTGCAAATGAAAATTGCCTCAGAACTTTAGAAAAGTAAACAGGCATGGTAATAAAGCTATTTTCATAAAAAGATTTCTGTCTCTTTTTCCTCAATTGCAAAAAAAAATTGGATATCACTTGTTCAGTTCAATATTTTTCAGTCAAGTCAATTACATCAATAATGTCATATTGTTGATGTTGTTAATTGCTAATGAGTCCATTCAAACTCTTGGAGACCCTCTTGATGACACCCTTCTAACATCACCAAGATTCTTTCCTTTTTTTTTTCTCTCCAGCAACTCATGACTGTAGACTAAAACAGTAAATAACTTATAAGAAACTAAGAAAACCAGGCTGGAATGTGTCTCATAACAGTACTCCCCAATCCTTTATGTGATAGATGTCACAAAACTCCATGAATGTAATAGACATCTCTTCAAATGGAAAATTAGACACACATCACTCCCCGTAAGTCTTCATTTTCATTGTGTTCTAGCCCCTCAGGCACATATCTTCACTGGACCCAGTGCGAAGGGTCCTTAGTGACTGATTCAGGTGAGCATCGGACTGAAAGCACTGGTGAGCATTTCAAATCCACTAGCAGCTTCATGGGGTAATGAGGAGACTGTGCTCTAGTGAAGATTGACAGCTTAACCAGCGAGTGATTTCAGTTTGAGGGCCTCTCTTCCAAGGAGGTTTATTTATTGCAGCTGATCAAAAATGGGCATGGATGGAACGTTGTGTTACCCTCCCTGACAGGCAAGAAAACTCTCAAACACTATTTGTAGCAAGGTCACACCACAGTTTGTATCAACTCTCTGCTTAAAAAGAAAAGAAAAAAAAAATGCTGGTATCCTGGTTACCTCCACAGCAATGGAAAGAGAGGCAATTATTCTAGAGAAAAGAATCTTCGCTGCAAAGTGCTTAGTCTTAAGATGCAAAACAGGAATCTTGCACTGTACCCTGAAGGCTTTGACTTCGTCCGTGTCGGCTGAGAGGATTCTGAATATAAAAATATGATTCCTAACGAGTTTGACACATGCTGCTTCAAAGAACTGCAGGAGCCTCCAAGTCCCATTCAAAGCTGCAGCCTGGCAGCCATTTCATTTTTCTCTTCTAAGTTGTTTCTCTTTCACCCTTTCGCTGAGCAGAAGCCAGAAAAAGATTCTGAGAAGAGCTGCACACTGCGACAGATGTATGACACATAAATGTACTCAAACGCACACAGAAGTCTGGAGAATGTATGCTAGTGTTATCCACAAAATCTGTCAATTGTACACAATTCAATGTATAAAACAGAGATAAATATTGCGCCGATCATGCCAATCATTATGCAAAGGAATAGAAATAGAAGAAAAAAGTTTCACCTTTCCAAAAATGACTACTTAAGTACTTAAAACAGAAAATAAAGTTCAAACACTTAAATTTGATTAGAATATAGACTATCAAGAAATATAGCAATTGATTTCCCTTTCCATAACACAACAGAAACAGCTGATTTTTTCTTTATACTAACTTTATGAACTGCTTAAATATCTCCATGTAATGTATATTGTTATTTTTATGTGTTTTGTTCTGTGCATTTTAGCTCCATGACACCAATTTGTGAAAGCTAAGGTTAAGGAAAATGTGTTCAGTGTGACATTCATGTAACATTTAACATTCCACCAATGCTATTGGATTTAGTAAACTGAAATGGAAGAACATGCTTAGCACATCACAAGCTGAAAAAAATTAAGAGACTTAATTTTGAAACTAAAATATTGGAGTTTGCAATATCACAGTTGAAGTGGCAAAGGAGACTCTGGAAATATAATGGATGATTTAGGAGTATCAAAAGAAGATGGAAGAAATAGATAGCCATGGCACCAAAAAGAATTTGTTGGTTTTTGCCCATTTCATGAAACAACATACAAAGGGGTAACCCATCCCCCCAAAAATGAACAAATAAACAAAAACTCTAGTGGAGTCACCTAGGGTGGTAAAAGCAGTTTCACTCAAACTTGCTTTTGTGTGTAATGGCCAATTTTGTAGAACACTATGTGGCTGTGAAAATGTGTTCCCTGCTCAGGAAAAATGCCCCAGAAACTATTGTGATGTTGAACACAGCTTACAAGGACACTGCTGAGGGAAAAAAAGCCCTCAAGTATAGGAGTGAACTTCTCTTTTGGAAAGTTGTGAAAAGTCAGTTGATGACAAACTTCATTTTGGAACTTCCATAGCTGGCAACTTCCATAGCAGATGAAAACATTGACAAAATTCATGCACTGGTGCTCAAAGACTAATGATGGACCACTGAAGACAGTGGGGAGTTATCTGGACTGTCTTGGAGCTTTGTTCAGCAAATATTAATGAGATCTTTGGGAATGAGAAGGGTCACTGAGAATTTGTGTTTCTGGTTCTGACTGAGCAGAAAAAGAAAACAACGTGAAAATATGCCATCATTTGAAAGAACAGCTTACAAGGTCCTTCCTGGTGACAAGACAGGGTGCTATTCTTATGACATGGAAAGCAAACATTAATCAAGCCAGTGGAAGATGCCATCATCACCTCCCCTCAAAACATAACTCCTCAAGGGTAATCAAGATCAAAGCCTAAGCAATGCTCTCTTTTCTAATGTGAGGGGAATAATAGTGCAGTTGGAGTTTGTTCTGTCTTTTCAGATTATTAATCAAGCTTTCTTTTGAGAGATTCTGAAAAGATCACATAATGGTGTGTGACCAAAAAGATTTGTGAGAGACTGGGTACTGGTTTTGCCACCAAGACAATGTACCTGCCCACAAAGTCATCTCAGTGAGGTAGTTTTGGACAAAAAGAGCATGCTTCTCTTGCTTCAAATGGCTGACTGACCTCACTTTGCTCCTTGTGACTTCTTTCCATTTCTGCCAATGCAGAGGGACCTGAAAGGACAGCAATTTGACAAAGTATTGGAGGAAAATAATGAATGAAGTGCTATAAGCTATCCAAGCGATAAGTTTGACAAATATATTAAACAAAATGAAAATTACTTTGAAGGTTAAAAGGTTGCTTGTTTTAAAAGAAAAAAATTAAATACATAGCCTTGGGAAAAATCCATTTGGGGTGTTTGTGTGTGTGTGTGTGTGTGTGTGTTGGGGGGGGTGTAATCCCCCCTTATGATTAAGAAAGGACGGTACCGAAGGATAAAAAAAAAGGCTATGCTGTACTGGAGGCCGATCAAAAAGCAAGGTTCCAGAAATAGATGGGATAGCCATTAAAATGTCTTCAAAAACTGTTGTAGCATTGAACGCTCTCATTAGTGAATGCTAAAAAATTTTAATACAGCTACCTAGCCAACTGAGAGGAAAAGATCTATATTTGTGCCCTTTCAAAAGAGAATTGATTCAATAGAAATTAGGAACATAGCAATAATGCCATATGTAAGCAAAACATTGCTGAGTATTCTTCAAATACGGTGAAAGCATTACAAACACAGAGAATTTCTAGAAATTCAAACCAGATTCATAGGAACAAGAAATATCAGTGATGACATCAAATGGATCTTGACTGAGAATGCAGGGAAGGAAACTATTCCTTTGTGGTTTTTTTTAACTAAACAAAGATATCACTTGTGTGGAAAATAACAAATATTGTGGAAGCTGAGACTACCAGAACATTTAAGTCTGCTTGTGCTTAATGTGTCTATAGATAAAGAGATAGTTATATGACCATAAGAAGAGGATACTGCATGTTTGAAAGTCAGGAATGTGCTTTGGGGGTTACTTTTTACCACACTTATACAGTCTGTATGCTGAACAAATAATTCAAGAAACTGACTTAGTTGAAGAACCTATCCTTAGGATTCAAAGAAAGCTATAAGCACCAGGGATGTGAAGCTGACACCACCTTGCTTGCTGAAAATGCACCTCTATGCCCATGATATGAAGAGCAACATAGGACTTATTTATTTAAATGTATCAATTACAAATATAAACATATTCAAATTGATTAACTGATATTAAATATATATAATGTACTAGATTTTGTTTCTCCTAAAATCCAAACTTTGAGAAATTATAATATGAATAAACATATCCATAGAGATACAAGTACATTTTTACATGGTAATCTATCTATGTAAATGAACCTTGACAGGAATACCAGTATCGTTGGCTTGGATTGACTTCACATCGCTGTAGGAAAACATATGTCACCAAGAAATAGCCTGAAAGTCAGCCTACAGTGTAAGGAAATGACATATATAACTAAGGCTGAACTTGAAAATACAGAGCTTTGAATCAACCTGAATTAAAGCTTTGACTTGTATAAAAATAATCAGAAGTCTTGGGGTATGCAAGTCATGGAAATGGATAAAATTCATCATTTTCATTCACAATTGAAAAACAAAGGTATCACAGGAATTACTCAATTTTGAGGTTAACACGTTATCAATATTTATTGACATTAGATGTATTTTTGTAAACTAGTCTTAGTAATCTGGTCAGCTGTGCATTGAGCTGTTAAGTGAAAGGTCAGCTGCTTGAAATCACTAACTGCTTCACTAAAGATTGAAAACCCACAGAGGTGGTTTTATTTTGTTTTTGTTTTATTTTGGTTTATTTTGGTTTTATTTTGTCTTACAGAGTCTCTATATCAAAGTCAACAGAGTGGCAGTGAGATACATTATATACACTTGAATTTCTTATAAAGTCATATCTATTTTTCTTATGCCTGTGTTTTCTTATTACTTTTTAATATTTTTATGGATTTCACTTGCACTGGCCTTATTTTTATCTATTTTATTAATGTTGGAATATATTTCATGCTATAATTTATAAACCCTTAAATGATAAACTTTCGATGTGCAATTTTTTCACTGCAAGCAAACGCTGTTACAGCATTTTGACAGCTTCCACTTTACCCCTCTCCTATACTAAAAACAGAACTCAAAGCTAAACTAAAAGGCACTACAGGATCTAAGGACTAACATAGATAAAATGCCCACCTGAACCTTTGCGCAGATGAAAGAAGAGGAAATAACCACAGGGTACACTAGATGTACTCAGCAATTAGTAACTGATAACAAAAACATGAATTGTTTCTACTTTACTTTCAGATTTTTGAATGACCCCTTCATGTTACAGTGATATTGTCACCACAGCTCTAATACAAAGCACAAAAAAATAGCAAAGAGGTCTATTTTCATTGTGTCTTTACTAACAGTTACACAGAAAAGTACAATCAGTGAAATATATGAATTTTTTAAATGTCTGCAGCAAAAAAATCTGTCTTGGAAGAAGTATGTTCAGAGTGCTCCTTAGAAACAAAAATGGTGGCACTTTGCCCCATGTACATTGGATATGTTATGAGGAGAGACAAATCCTTGAAGAGAGATAAACTTGGTAACATGGATTGTTCGGAAAGGAGAGGAGGGTACTAAAGGAGATGCATTGACACAGTACCTGCAACAATGCCCTGAAACATAAGGACAATCGTGAGGTTAGCACAGGACTGGGATGTGTTTCCTTCTCGTGTATTTAGAGCCACTATGAGTCTAAACCTACTTGATTTTACCAACAACAATAACAAAGAAAATATTTGATCAAAAGAAGATTGACTATGAGAATCGAGAAAGGTGTGAGTCAGGCTTATGTCCTCCCATCATACTTACTCAATATTATGCTGGAAAATAATCAGAGAAGTAAGATTGTATGAAGAAAAAAGTGGCACAAGGACTGAAGAAGGCATATTAACCACCTTCAATATACAGATGACACAATCTTCCTTGCTGAGAGTGAAGAGAACTTGAACTTGTGGATGAAGACCAAGGAGTATAGCCTTAAGTATGCATTACGACTCAATGTGAAGAAGACAAAAATTAACACAATTATACCAATATATAACATCATGATAAATGGAGAAGAGATTGAAGTTATCAAGGATTTCATCTTGTTTAGATTCATAATTAATGCTCATGGAAGTAGTAGTCAAGATATCAAAAGGCTCATTTGCATTGGGCAAATCTGCAGCACAAGACCCCCTTAGAGAATCGAAAAGCAAAGATATTACTGAGAGAACTCAGGTATGCCTAATCCACCCACAGTATTTTCAAATGCCTCATATGCAAAAGTTTAGTGAGGAAAACCAAAGGAAAATTGGTGCGTTTGAATTGAGATACTGGCAAAGAATGGCAAACAAGTCTTTCTTAGAAAAGGGGCAGAGAAAGTGCTTCTAAGAGACAAACATGTCTTACATCCTTTGGACATGTTGTGAGGAAAGACCAGTCCCTGCAGAACATCATGCTTGGTAAAGTGGAGGATCAACAAAAAAGAGAAATGTCCTCAATAAGATGGATGCACACCATGGATGCAAAAATGAGCTCATGCATGGGAACGATTATGAGCATGACAAAGGACCAGGCAGTATTTGGTTCTGTTGTACATAGATTCTCTAAGGGGTGGAAGACAGGAGAAGCACGGATTGTGCAGCAATGGAAAAGTTGGTAGTCCCAACAGGCTTTTGATGGTAGAAAGATGTGATAGCTTCAATAAATAGTTATAGCCTTGAAAATCCTATGGACAAATTTCCTCCACAGTTCTACTTTCTCTTAGATGGTCCTTATGAGTCTGTATTGACTTTCTGACATTTGTCAGATCATTTGTGATCATTTGAACCCTGACCAGTTTTGCCTTAGTTTTAATTAGCTGTCTTTTCCTATGAGGGCAATATGTAACAATATGTAACAATTTCAATCTACCTTTTAAATGCCATTCCTATTGTTAATGATGATGGTGCCATTGAGGTGGCTCCAATCACCAATAGCTTAGCAACTAACAGAACAAAATAATTCACCCACCTGGGTCATCTTCACAAGTATTCTAGTTCCTGAGTGTATTGATGCAGGCACGGTGTCAATTCTTCTCCTTGAAGGCCTTACCCTCTTTCACCACCTCTCCACTTTAGCATGCATACTGTCCTGCTTTAGGGATGGACATTTCCTGAGAATATGTCCAAAATATAGAAAATGAAGTCTTGTTACCCTTGTCACTAAGGAGTACTGGCCATACTTCTTCCAACACAGATAGGCTGTTCTTTGAGCATTTCATGATACATTCAATATTTTTCTTCAGGATCATAATTCAAATGGATGGATCCACTTTGGGTCTTCCTTATTTCATATCCACCTTTCGAATGTGTATGAGATAGTGGAAATCACCATGGCTTGAGTCAGGCACACTTAATCCATAAAGTGACATCTAAGCTTTCTTAAGTTTTTGAAGAGGTCTTGTGCAGCAGATTTGCCTATTACAGTATGTCTTCTGATATCTTGACCACTGTTTCTGTGAACATTGCTTGTGGTTCCAATTAAGCAAAATCCATGACAACTTTTCTTTATTTGTCATGATGCCACCCACTGATCCATTTATGAGGATTTGAGTCTTCATTATATTGAGTTGTAATACATACTCAAAGCTACACTTACTAGTCTTTTTCTGCCAGTGCTTCAACTACTCCTAATTTTCAGCAAACAATTTTTTCATCTGCATATCCCATGTTGTTAATAACCCTTTAGCCCTGATACCATATTTTTCTTCATATGATTAATGTTCTCTGACAATTCCTTGAGTTTAGAGATTGAATAAGTACAGTGAGAGCATATAATTACCACACAGCTTCCCTGCTTTCACATCATGCCAGGTGGCATTGTTCTAATGTTCTAACTGCTTCTTGATTCAGGTAAAAGTTCTTCATGAGCACAAACACGTTTTCTGTAATTCCCATTTTTCTCAAGGTTATCCGCAATTTATAAGGATCTGCACAAATAAATTTGTTTGCATAGTAAATGAAACACAAGTAAGCATATTTCTGGTTTTCTTTGCCTTTTAGAAAAGAACCATCTGACATCAACTTCTGGCACTGTTGTGTCCATGTACTGCGGCAGCCATTGTTGGATGATTTTAGGCAACATTTTACTACCATGTGATATTAATCATATTGTTCTATAGTTTGAACATTTTGTTGGGTCATCTTTCTTTGGAATGGGCACAAATTTGGATCTCCTCCAATCATTTGGCCAGAAAGTTCTCTTCCAAATTTTCTGACATAGGTGAGTGAGTGCTTCCAGTGCTTCTTCTGCTTGCTGGAATATATCAGTGGGAATTCCATCAATTCCTGGACCTTCTGTTTTTGTCTAGTGATTCAAGGCAGTTTAAATTTCCTCCTGTAGCACCATTTGTTCTTATTCATATAGTACATCCTAAAATGAAGTGATATCGGCTAGTTCCTCTGGGTGAGGAATTCTTTGTATTCTTTCCATCTTCCTTTGATCCAATTAGCTATTAAATTTTAGGAATGGATGTTAAAAAGTAACTGACATCTTTCAGAATTAATTCTATCTCTATTGAACAAGCACTTAAAATGTTTTATTACTTAGTAGCAATTTTATCTTCATTGTTAATCATATACTTTCTGGGCACAAGAACATCACAGAATTTGCAACTTGAGTATCTCATCAGCATTGTCATAGAGGGTGCTAGGACAAGATATTTTAAGTGAAACAGCTATTTGTTTCTGAGTTTCCTGAGTTTCCTACTAAAGTTCAAGTATAAAGAAAGACAGGATTTTCCAAGATGCAAATGACCCAATCAAGTAGTGAAATAAAATAATGGAATGCTTAAACATCCTTATCTAGAGGTTAAACAGCAAATATCATTAATAGTGAATATGTAAATTAGCCCCCGTTCATTCTTTTACTTCGTCCCTTTTTCTGATCTCCTAAGTCCTGCAGATTGTGCAAAGTTTTCAAAAGGAAGAGGGGATCAGAGGGAAAGGCTGTGACAGCAGAACTTTCACTGTTTCACTTCCTTCATATGTCTAGGTTATCTGTACCTTATTAGTGATTGTAGAATGTATATTAATCAGTTTCAATTAGTAACTCCTCAAAAAATACACAAACAGGTAAGGACACATCCTGGCAAAGAAACAATAGATTAATGTTCCATGAAAAATAGGGTCATGAATGTACAAAATTCAATGTAAAATTTTAATGTAAAAATTAATATTGATTTCATAATTTTTCATAATTCTAATGGAATACCCCATGGAGTGCTTTAAAAAGACAACAGGTCTAGCTCTGATAAGTTAGTGATAAATGAAATTACCTTAAGTATGAATTAATGTCCACTATTGCTGATGACCTGGTTAGTGGAATATTGTGCAGGGAACAACGAGGTAGTAATTGCAAACCACTCGGTGCCCCATGAGCCACAAGTTAAAGAAGATGCTTTCTACTGCTTTATACAGTTACCATCGGAGAAACCTACCGGGGCTGTTCCACCTTGTCCCACAGAGTTTCTGTGAGTCAGAATGACTCCTGGCCAGTGCATTTGTATTCTTACTGCTCACAAAAGTGCCCTGGTGGTGCAGTGAATTAAGAGCTTAGTGAATGACCTCAAAGTCAGCGGCTGGAATCCACCAGCTGTTCCCCATGAAAAAGAAGAGGCTTTCTGCACTCAGAAAGCCGTCCAGCCTCAGAAATCCACAAAGGGGACTGTGAATTGGAGTCTGCTGGATGCTTGGGAGTTTGTGTGAAGTTTGCTTTAAGCTCGGTTGCTTAACATGGACAGTGACACCACCAGAGGACAGTGATGTCCCCCCCCAAAATAAAACAAAATAAAGTGGACAGTGAATTTATACTCACATGGTACCTTGAAGACCAGTAAATGACAAGTGAAGTGAACCTCTCATTGTACACAATGATTTCGTGTTATTTGTTTATATAAATTTTTTTTGGGGCTGTGTATGTGCATTATAATAATTAAATATATCTACACAAGTCGTGAAAACATGCTCCTTTTTCATATGAATAGACCTATAGACAGAATAAATTGAAAGAAGCACAGTGTTAGAAATCAGTGTACAAGACTCTTCAAAATTGACTGTTAATTATTTTGCATTGTATTTCAAGGAAAACATGTGTAGCTGTTACGCAGCAAGATAGGGGAATTTTCCATCTCCAGGCCTAAACGCCCCCTACAGAAGGTTGCTGCAGAGAATTAGGCCTCAAATCCCCAGTCCCTATCCCGTAGTCAGCCATAAAGACTAACTGGGCATGCTCCAAATTCAAGTCCCAGTCAGGTAGGTGTTATAACTTCGTAGGCCCAAACTAGGCCAGGTGAGCTTAGTTCAGTCAGTGGGTTCAACCAATAGTGTTGACCATGTCTCTCAGCTGATGGATCTAAATACTGGAAATTTAAGATCCCCTCCCCATTGACAGCTTCTCAGCCTTCTGCTCTGCTGTGTTGTGGACTCTCTCTGTGGACTCAGGCTACCAAGTGTGGATGTGCAGTTCTGTGAGGTTGTCCATGTTCAGTGACCATAAAACCTCAAACTTCTTCCGAACTTTATAAAATCCAACTTGGATCACAAACTAGGATGCTGCGTGAATTTTTTCTTGTGCGAAGCCAAGAACCGAAGTATTTCCCACCTGAGAAACTTAACATAATCTCAAAAGAGATTTCCTTGACCGCTCTTTGGTAAAATATCAACAACGACAAACTGATCTATTTGCAATATTATTCGGGGGCTTCAGTGAAACCTAAGTTTTGCTAGAACAACTTTTTTCTTTTCTGAACTTTGTGTGTCCTAGGCATGAAGCAGCTCTGGCCACTATTTAGGCATCAAGCTAGAATGAACAAAGGGTTGTCAGTCTGTTCTGCCCCTGACTGATATAAAAGCACCACCACCAATTAGGTGTCTCTTTGCCCATAGCCAGGAGTTCTTATTCATATCTTTTATTATAGTGGCTATTAAATGTTCATTGTGCTACACTTACTTTTACTTTTCTTTCTGGTCCATGTTCATTCCCTGTTTCAAGTACTAGGTCAAATAAAAAGTTTGGGAAACTGAAAACCTGAAGGCAGCCTAATCACTAAGCTCACAACCACAGGGCTCATAAGACTGGCTCTGGTGAGGGAAGATGTTCACAGTTTTAAGACAGAGAATATAACCGAGTATGAATTTTTCCAGATAACAAGAGTTATCTTCCCAAGTGCACTAAATAATATGCCAAAATAAAACTGTCTTTGATGGACACCTGGCTTCTCACTCTTTGGCTGAAAGACGCCTATCTTTAGAAGCAGTGAAGTTCCTTTAGTCTTTTTTTATGCTAGGAGTCAGCTTTCCCTTTGTCTCTTGGTTGGTCTCTACTTCTGGTACTTTTCCTTTATCTGTGGTGTAAGAGGAAGCAAATTCTTCACATGTGCCCTCTATAATATGATAAGCTGCTTCCTACATAAGCCCAGTTTTTCACACACACTGTTAAGAGGATGCATATCTCTAAAGATATCCTTTGTCTGCGGTTTACTGTTCTTATGGCAAGATTGTCATCATAGGACACCATTGTTCACTTGCCAGCCAGACACTTCCTTTGAGATGTTCTCGCAGAAAAACTCAGACCGTCTCAGACTTACACCTTGCCCTTTCTATTGAGTAGGAGCCTAATGAAGCCTGGGATGTGGCACCATTGCAAAATAAACTAGCTCCCCCGTGATTCTGATATTGACATGGGCCCCTGTTGTTTGGTTGTTGATCTTTTTCCTCCTTAATCTTACACATTCTGGTCCTGAGGATGCTTTTGACTCTGAGCCTGGATTCCACAAAAAAAGAATTGTGTGTTTTGAATGAGTTACTTAAAGAATAAAGAGCTAAAGTAACATTTATTTTAGTCTCATCACTATTGGTTTTGTAAATTAGGAATATCCCAGAGAAGGTTTACATATATTTTTGTCTTGTTCTATTTACTGATAAAAAAAGACAATGTTCCATAGTCATTTTAAAATACCTCTATTTATAATTACATCAACAAATTGTTTTTAGATATTTTCAATCGCATGGTCCCTTCAGTCTTTCCACTTGATTCTTTACTACATTTCTTTCAAAATCCATCTGAGCAAGGTAAATTTACAGACGATTACACCCTCGCTGATAAAAACACACATATCCTCTCTCTCTTTTAGCTTCACCTTGCTCATCCACATTTGTTTTCCTTACACTGAGAAGCAATTAAGCTTTTCATATACCAAAATTGATAATAAAGTATAACTTTCTCAGAAACAAACTACCAATGAAGGAAATGTATATCGAATGAACTTCTGTTACTAAGTTCTTAAAAAATAAAGATTACTTCCTGGTTTTCTGTCATTATAGTTCCTTTGAAATAACTGCCATACAACAGAAACAAACAAAAAAAATGACACTACAGAAACTCCCTAACTTTTCATATAGAATTAGCAGGTCATCAAGTGTAAATCGACAAACAAAAGTGATATTTTGCTAGATTGGGAAAAAACTACTCTGATATTTAAAATTAATATTTTAGGTTACAAATGGCAGAGTCAATGCAGTTAGACTCTCCTCATTTGAATAGTCTAATATAAAGCTATAACTGAGTAACAGATGTAAGCATATAATTCCTCTACAAAGTGATTTTTTTAGGGGGGGGGCATCACAGCCTTTGGTGGTTGTGGGCGCTACCCAGTGCTGCTGCTGAGAGCCACCTCTGGATTTGAACTGCCAAAACCGCGGGCCGCAGTCCTGCACTCAACCACTTACACCAACAAGGCTCAGCCCCAAAGTGATTTTTTTTAAGTCAAAATAAATTTACACTTTGAGTTTTATGAAAAGACTAATTGAAGTAGGCATTGCTCTATATAAAGTTCATTTACGAGGGTCATCAAAATACATTTGAAGAGTGGTTTAAATCTTCTTATTGCAAATAAAGTTGAATTTTTTTTAATTTGATATCCTAAATACTCATTATTGATATAGAAACACTAATATGAACTATTTGATTTTTTACTTATATTTGTACTGAAATTGCATGTGTTTGAGAAATAAAAACATATATATGTGTGTGTTGTCCATTGAAAATAGAATATATTTGACTCAAAATTTAATCACAGCTCAGTATTTCATTTGAAAATAAACAACTTCCCTGGGAATAAGTGATACCAATTTTGTCTCTATCATGCATAAATGTGAGAAATTTTGTCTTTTTTATAAGCACTGCTCAAAAAAACTCACATTGGTTTTGAATAAGGAAATATTTTTATTTTACATTTTTATATTTGTTGACCCACGTATTAAAAAAAAAAGTATCTTTCCAAAAGCTGATGGTGCCCAGCTATCAAATGATATAGAATGAGGGGTCTTAAAGTCTTGAAGGTAAGCAAGAGACCATCTAGTAGAAAAGCAACAAGCCTGCATGGAAGAATCACACCAGCCTGTGTGACCATGAGGCGTGAGGTATTGATGGAATTAGATAACAGGCACCAAAAGACCCAAAAAAACATAGAAATCAAAATAAGCATATTGTTAGGAGGAGAGACCCCAAACCTATCTGTAGGCAGTAGTACATCCCCTCACTGAAGGGTCACAAAGAAGGGATGAGTCAACCAGTGTACCGTGTAGCACCTATGAAGCACACAATATTCCTCTGGTTCTTCAAGGTTTTGGCATCCCCCAATACCATGGTCCCAGTCCTGCTTTTCAGTACAGAAAAGCGCTCACAACACATGCAATTCAGGTCAGATAAACCCATTAGGATCAGAAATGAGAGTAGTGATAAGAGGAAGGGAGGGGGAAGGGAGGAACAAAAGAAGAGCTAGTACCAAGGGTTCAAATAGAAAGTAAAAGTTTAGAAAATGATGATGACAACATATGTATAAATATGCCTCATACAATTGATATTTGGAATGCTGTAAGAGCTATAAGAACACCCAATCACATTATTTTTTTCTTAAAAAGCTTCTTTTCAGGACAGTAGATTTCATATATCTTCTGGCCTGGTTGAGGACATAGAACATCACTAATTGAGCATTAATTCCTTTTTTATAATATCACTTTCCCACATGTTGGGTTCCAAATGTGTCAAAGTTCTAATAGATAGAGCATAACTTGTGCCGTTCTAGACACACATTTCTAGATCTTTATGAATTATATTGCAACAAATATATTTTTACACATATATTTTTACATAGTATTCTTCTATTATCAATGTGGGAGATATATAAGACGTTTTACTCCTTTACACTGTTACAGTCTCAGAAATGTATGGGGGCACTATGGGCCAGAATTAATTTGATGACAGTGAGTTGCCTGGGGTTTATTTTCAAACAATATTCACTGTTTTAACACACTGTGTTATATAAAAAAGCAGTGCAAGTAAACAGAATTTCATGATGCACTATCTTCCAAAGCAGTAGTAGATCATTAAAACAGAAAAAGGCAGGAACATACATAACAACATGATGCATCTAACCTAAAATCTTCGTAAAAAGATTTTAGAATATTCTTAATGACAAATATAATTACATAAAACATTCCTCGCAAAATAATTTAAAAATCTATAGGACAGGGTGGAGCTTCCACAGTGGCTTTCTGGGACTACAACTCTTTTTTTTTTTTTTGTGGGCATCACTGCCTCTGGTGGCCATGAGCGCTACCCAGTGCCGCTCCTGAGAGCTGCCGCTGGATTTGAACCGCCAAGTCCGTGGGCCGCAGTTCTGCACTCAACCACTTACGCCACCAGGGCTATGGAGTTAGTTGTAGGACAGCAGATGGGTATTGGATCTCCACTCAAGTATCTTCTCAGTTCAAGAACACTTTGTTCTATTAAATTGGCATTCCAAGATGCTCACCTTTCCGACATGATCACTGAAGACAAATGTGTGCATAAGTGAAGGTGGTGAAGAAGCTGATGGTGCCCGGCTATCAAAAGATGGAGCGTCTGGGGACTTAAAGGCTTGAAAGTAAACAAGCAGCCATCTAGCTCAGAAGCAACAAAGCTCACATGGAAGAAGCACACTAGCATGTGGAATCATGAAGTGTCAAAGGGATGAGATATCAGGCTTCAAGAACTCAAAAGCACAACTTTGCATGCTCACTTTCCTCATATGATCCCTGAGGACAATTGTGTGCATAAGCAAATGTGGTGAAGAAAGCTGATGGTGCCCAACCACCAAAAGATATAGCATCTGGGGACTTAAAGGCTTGAGTAAAAAGTGGCCATTCAGCTCAGAAACAATAAAGTCCACACGGAAGAAGCACACCAGCCTGTGTGATCATGAGGTGGTAAAGGGATCCGGTGTCAGGCATTAATGAGCTAAAATTATGTTATTATTAATGAGGGGGAGTACAGATTGGGGACCCAAAGCCCATCAATAGGTGAGGTGACATCCTTTTGCAGAGGGGTTACAAGGAGGAGATGAGTCAGTTAAGATACAGGGTAGGAGGTATGAAATATGCAACCTTCCTCTAGTTCCCATGCTGCCTCCCACCCACTATCATGACCTCAATTCTACCACATAAATCCAGTTAGACCAGGAAATGTACAGTGAAATTGGAAACATGGGAAACTTAGGATAGATGATCCATCAAGACTAGTGATGGGAGTGGTAATACCAGGAGGGTGGAGGGATGGAGGAATGGAGAGGGAGAGCCAACTTCAGGGATCTACACATAGCCTCCTCTCTGGGGCATGGACAACAGGGAAGTGAGTGTTGGGACACATTGTACAGTGTACAGGATGAAAAAATAAT